>JAULJZ010171638.1:0-24229 GCA_032270985.1 Heliamphora pulchella
ACTTTCCCTTGGAAATGTGAGCCATTATCCGAGATGACCTCGTGGGGAACTCCGTACCGACAAATGATATTTTTCTTGATAAACTTGGCAACATGGGAGGCTTTCAATACAGAGTAGGAAGCAACCTCTACCCACTTGGTAAAATAGTCAATGGCCACTAAGATAAACTTGTGTCAATTAGATGCATTTGGTGTTATTCTGCCAATCATGTCGATGCCCCATACTGAGAACAACCATGGTGACGTTAGATTATACAGCTGAGATGGGGAAATGTGCATGAGGTTTGAGTGAATCTAACACTTATGACACCTCCACACAAACTGTATACAATCTGTTTCCATCATCATCCAAAAGTACCCTTGTCGTAGGATCTTCTTGGCTAGCATATTTTTGCTCATATGTGGCCCACAAACTCCTGCGCGAATTTCTTTCATCAGTTCTTGACCATCTTCATTGTTGACGCATAGCTTATTGACACCAGAATGTCCTCGTTTGTACAGTCTACCACCATAAATGACAAACTGCGCAGATAGTCGTCGTATCGCAAATTTGTCCTTTTTACTGGAAAGCTTGGGATATTCTCCTATCTCTATGAAATTCTGAATGTCAAAGTACCATGGAAGGCTGTCATTGCTTTCTTCAATAACAGTTGTCATCTCGTATGCCGGCTTTCTTTTCTGCTCTATTATCAAAGATCTCATCCGCACTCCGGGTGGTATGTCAATCATAGATGGTAGGGTGGACAGTGCGTCGGCGAACTTGTTCTACAGTCTTGGCACGTGGGTGAAAATCACTGATTCAAAACACGGTATCAGCTTCTCCAGCTCTTGATGATAGAGAATTAAGGTTAAATCCCTGACCCTCCATTCTCCTCTTGCTTGCGAAACTACCAGTGCTGAGTCTCCAAGACTTCAAGTTTCCTTGCCCCTAGTTCTAAGGCTGCCTTCAATCCCGCTAAACATGCTTCATACTCAGCCTGATTGTTGGTGACTTCAAAATTGAGTTTTAAGGACAACGGAACATGTAAATAATTGGGGGTGACAAGAAGGACTCCTATTCCATAGCCATATTGATTGGATGCGCCATCAAAATATAGAGTCCATTTGTCATCCCCAACTTTCATTAGCTGTTCGTCGGGAAACTAGAATTTCGTGTCTTCATCCCACTCAACTGGTTGATTGGCAAAAATTCTGCCACTGCTCTGCCTTTGAGTGACTTCTGGGTGACATATTGGATATCAAACTCGGATAATAGCAGCTACCATCGGGCCAGCCTTCCTGTTAGTACCGGCTTTTCAAATAGGTACTTTAACAGATCCATCCGGGAGATGATGTTCACTGTGAAAGACAACATGTAGTGCCTTAGTTTTCGGGAAGCCCAAACCAAGGCCTAACACGTCTTCTCTAGCGGCGTGTACCGTATTTCTGACCCGGTCATTTTCTTGCTTAAGTAGTAGACGGCCTTTTCGATTTCGGTTTCACCTTCTTGTGCTAGCATGCATCCCATTGCTGAATCGGTCACTGACAAGTAAAGGATCAATGGCCTATCAGGTTCGGGAGGAGCTAAAATAGGAGGGTTTTGTAGGTACTGTCACACAGCATTGAAGGCATCTTGGCATTTCTGATCCCATTTAAATTCAACCCTTTTTTTCAGCAGACGGAAGAGCAGCTCGCAGGTAGTTGTCAACTTTACAATGAATCGGCTAATAAACTGTATCTTACCCAGAAAACCCCTGACTTCTCGCTCGGTCCTCGAAGGAGGCATTTCAAAAATTACTTTAATCTTTGAAGGATCGACTTCAATGCCTCGTTGAGTGATCATAAATCCAAGCATCCTTCCGGCAGTGACTCCGAAGGCACATTTCTGTGGGTTGAGTCGTATCTTGTACTTTTGAATTCTTTCAAAGAAGTTTTGCAGCGCTGTGATGTGTCCATCCCGATCTTTCGATTTGACTATCATATCGTCCACGTACACCTCGACCTCCTTATGTATCATGTCATGTAGTAGAGTAGTGGCAGCCCTTTAATAGGTTGCCCCTGCATTCTTCAAGCCAAATGGCATAACAAGGTAACAATAGGTGCCCCAAGGCGTGGTGAATGTCGTCTTTTCTCTGTCTTTAGGATCCATCAGAATCTGGTTGTACCTGGAGAAGCCATCCATGAATGACTACAAGGCATGCCCCGCTGTACTGTCTACTAGGACGTTGTTGTGCGGTAACAGAAAATTGTCCTTTGGGCTGACCTTATTGAGGTCCCAAAAATCCACGCAGACTCGGATACGACCGTCCTTCTTTAAAACCAGCACGATATTGGCTCCCCATTTTGGATACTCGGTTACCATTAGAAATCCAGCGTTGATCTGTTTAGCAACCTCTTCTTTGATCTTCAGAGCCCATTCTAGCCGGATCCGTCTTAACTTTTGTTTGACCAATTTAGCATCAGGGTATAGGGGGATATGGTGCTGGACAATATCAGGATCAATTCTAGGCATATCTTCGTAAGACCATGAAAATACATCTTTGAATTCTTTTAATAAAGTTATTAACTGTTCTTGTTCAATTAAAGATAAAGAAGAGCCAATTTGAACATTTTGTGGGTTAGTTTCATCACCCAAATTTATTGACAAAGTTTCTTCAATTATTGGTTGGGCACGCATTTTTTCTTCTCTTTTTATTAAAAGCTTTATTTCTTTGGCGATATCTCCGTCGAATTCAAAATTGTCAGAAAGTGTATCAAATAAATTGAAAAAAGCAGAGTAATCGAAAATCATGTTCATTTCATTAAAAACAGTGGGAATTACGAACTCAATGGTAAAAGCAGGGAGAGCAGCACTAACAGACGTGCCCTCAATTACAGACTCCAACTCAAACTTGGACTCAGGATAGATGACTTGCACACCAGAAGACTTGATGGACCAATTCTTTACTTCCTTAGTGGCCGCGTCGACGATGAGCTTGGTACAATCTGCCAGTGCATTAAAGCCCATCATGAAATAGTCCAATTTAGTTATGCGCCGTTGGGTCATCTTCTCGTTGAACAGCATTCCCAGGTCGGTACCATCGAGTTTGTCAGCCCAATCTTCTTTCTGAACCTTCTTTTCTTCCTTCTCTCCTTCCATTGTTTCTTCCTCCTTTGTGTCGGACAATTAGTGTCTGAAAAAGATCTCCAACCCAAGTAGCTTTTGACTGGTCTCTTCGTCGATCCATGGCTCCCAAAAACCACAATACGGGAAATCTTTCCCTTCTTTGATAAAGTATCCATCGAGTGTCCCAAAATAATTAGCCTTTCGCCCCCTTCTAGACCCTTCATGATCTTCTTCCGTTGGCTTATACCCAAGACCAAAATGGTGTGAAGTTGGCAATACCTGAATGGGTTCTGGGATTCCCTGCAGTTTACGTCTCATTCCCATACCGGGGAAGAAGGACAGTTTCCTCAACATTGTTAAAGCTCGTGGGTTAACATACCTTTCTTCCTCATTCATCAGCATCTGAACAGCCTGTTCTTCATGAAACTAAAAACCACTGAGCAACACATTATTTTCACTATGTTGGACTTCTAGTAGAGTTGTGCTCTCTCCTCATTTTGGAGGGTGAATACTGTCCTCTCCATGAATGGTCAAAACTGCCCCGTTCTTTATTAACTTCAATTTTTGGTGAAGGGTAGATGGTATTGCTTGGACATTTAGGTCATGCAGCCACGGCCTGCCCAGCAGTAGATTGAAGGAGGCTGGCATATCTAGCACGTGAAACTCAACTGAGGTTTCAAGAGGCCCTACTGAGACGGCAAATGACACCAGTCCTAGCACATCCCTTCTTATGTTGTCGTAGGCTCGTACTCCTTGATTGCAGGGAGTGAACTGGTCTGGCCTCATCCCTAAGCAGACGACTGTTCTCAACGGGCAGACGTTCAAAGCAGATCCATTATCAATAAGGGTCTCCGGGACCCATTTTTCTAGGCACTTGACTGTGATGTGAAGCAGCTTGTTGTGATTTTTTTCTTCAGCAGGCAAATCCTTATCAGAGAAAGAAATGACTTTTGGTTCAATTGTCGGCAGAATCAGTCCAATCAATTGCTCCGGGGTGGCCTCTATCGGAACGCTGGTTTATTCAAAACTTTCAGCACAGCTTGCCGGTGTTTGTGTAATGCCATCAGTAGCTCCCAAATGCTGATGTTGGCTTACGTCTTTTTCAACTGTCTCAATACAGCATCATCTTCCTCCTCTTGCTCTGTCTCTTTCCCTTTTTAACTTGGCTGTCCCTTCTCTAGCTGAGCTAGCTTAAAATGTCGTCCACTTCTAGTTAGGTGTTCCACGCCGTCTTCGAGATCCCATAACCCTGGCATCACATTGTCAGTCTGTCTTACTTCGTTTATGTGCAGAGGGCTTTCGAACGCCCGCAAATCATTTAAATCACTAATGGCTGCCCTTTCCCGTCTTTCCTTGTCATCTTCAATAGCCCATGTGTAATCGATTTCTTCCCAGATGTCCTCTTCAATAAAATTCACTTGCTGTTCACGAGCGGACCAAAAGTTAGTCCATTCGGCCCCATCAGATTTCAACACAACCCTGACCAGCCAATAGGATTGCATGTCATTAACGTATACTTCTTCCTCAAAAAGTTGGGAAAGAGTGATTCCAATGAGTACATGGCCAAACCCATACGGCCGAGTTGGATAATCCAATGGCCAATCGTTTACCTCGTTGCGCTCCTCTTTCGATTGGTTAATTTGAATCATCGGTCGATACCATTCCCAGGTATTATCATTCCATTCCTCCATTCTGTCTTAGCCACCTCTAAGCACCATGAACGAGCATACTGTTTGGTTCTCAATTACTGAAACATGAGGGCGGGGTAGGTGTGCTGAGCAGATGTGCTGACTCGGGTCCCCCGATTCACCTAAAGACATGTAATTTACCACAGCCTGGCTGGCATGATTTGGCAGGGGGTTGGTTGTGACGTTCGGCTTTGGAGTGACTGATGGAGGGGGGATCACTTTGTTGTCAATGAGATTCTGGATCTCATGACGGAGTCTCATGCACTTGTCAGTCAAATGCCCGTGGCCTTGGTGGAAGGTGCAATATTGAGAGGCA
This sequence comes from Heliamphora pulchella, assembly GCA_032270985.1. Taxonomy (NCBI): domain Eukaryota; kingdom Viridiplantae; phylum Streptophyta; class Magnoliopsida; order Ericales; family Sarraceniaceae; genus Heliamphora; species Heliamphora pulchella. The sequence goes on from JAULJZ010171638.1 coordinate 5,089, forward strand.
TTATATCTCGAAGGAAGTGGGTCGGGCACTGGCATAGGATTAACCTTGATGAGTCCTTTCTCAACCAGACGGTTTAAAGCGATGGATACCGGGATGTTGAGAGGGGTGAAAGTTCTTCGTGGCCGTTGCTGTGTTTGCTGACCATCGCCTGGCTACTGAAGGTTGCTTATCTGATGAGTGGAAGAAGAAGGGTTCAAAAGGTTCACCTCGCCCAAGCGGGACACGAGGTTAGCTGTTGCGGATGGATTTTGATTGGTTGCGGGGAAAGTGCTTCTTGGTTGTTTTTGACTGGGTTCTATTTTCTCAATGTCACCGGATTGGATTGCCTCTTCTATCTGAACCCCAGTATCAAATAACTATTCGAATGTGGAGAGCGGCTGTGTAATCAGATAGCGTTTCAAGGGGTTACAGATTCTTTACTACGATCCGGACTTGCTCCTTTTTAAAGGGCCTGCTTGTCATCTTTGCAGCTTTACCCCTCCAACAGGTCAGAAAGTCGACAAAAGATTTTCGATTCTCTTGCCGGGTTGTCTCAAGCTCTCGAGTAGTAACGTCCAGTTGGACATTGTAACTGTACTAACTGATGAAAACCGTTGCAATGTCTTTCTAAGTTCTGGTTTTAGCTACATCAAGGGAGAGGAACCATTTCTGGACTGCCCCAGGCAGAGATCGGTGAAAGAGCTGAGCCTTCAACTAGTCATCAATCCCCATTGGTGACAGGGTACCAACATACATTCGGAGATAAATTCTGGGATCTCCGGTTCTGTCAAATTTTTCATAGCTGGCATTTTAACTTTTATGGAAATTTGGCATCCGGGAACAGGCAGAGTCCCCTACGCCGAGCATGTATTCCTCAACTCCTTCGGCTTTCCTCAACACCTTCTCCATCCGGTCAATCTTTTCTGCCAGTGCAGATTCCCTAGACTGGGCAGTGTTTTTCTCTTCTACAACAATTGGGCGGGAAACCCGTGGTGGTACTACTACTTGTGGTATCTCTGGTCCCTGGTTGTCATCCCAAAAGTCTTCGGCATTCTCATTCGCGTTATCTGGCTGCCCATTTACACCGAGCATATAGGCTTGAATTGCTTGTATTTTGCCCGACATTGAGTTTGAGCTTGGGTTTACTGCTCCACAGCTCGCTGTATCTCAGTAATAGCTCTCATCAGAGCTGTCAAATTAACTTCATTCTTTGCCATGTTGGTCTATTCAGATAATCTACGAAGTCTGCTCGATTCTGATTTTACCCAAACTTGTGTCAACTGTATTCTTTTCAGATCAATGGTATCCCACAGAAAAATCTAAATCTCACAAGCAGAATAACCAATCTCAGATATTTTTCAAAAGAATTCAAATAACAGACAATAAATCTCCCAGATACCCCAAACAGCAAAAATTGAAATAATGCCTCTGTCGGGCTCATGCCAGCAGCATAACAACTGAACATCTAAAAACCCAGGATAAGAACCAAAGGGAATGAATCAAGTAAGTTCAAGAGGAAAGGCTTTATCTAGACGGGCGGCGTTCCGGCAAGAAGATTATCCTAACTCTCAAGAAACTGGTTTGACCTATGAGAAAAATCGGTAGCATAATGGTAGGAAAACAATACTTTTCTCACATAGGTCAAAAGAAAGGGGGTTTGAAGAAAGAAACCCTAGACTAAAGAAAATGGGATATAGAATTAGCAACCCGAGCAGAACCCGAAAGGGGGAAAAACAATCTTAAAAGGTCCAAACGAAACACCGGCATGACCCCGGGAAGAAGCCTAATACATCAACAGGGAAGAACTGACAATCCGAGAAGAACCCAAAAAAGAGATAGACTATCCTAGAGGTGTCAGAATGAAACACAGGCAGGACCCTGGCAAGAGAACTACGGCGTGAGAAACTGATCAGGGTGAAGGAAGAAATACGGGTAAGAACCCAAAGACGAGAAACTAATCTAATTAAAGGATAACAGAAAGTCCAGACCGAACCCGGAGAAAGAACTAGTCTAATCCAAATAAATAATCTTAACAATATACAATCAAAACATACAATAATAATAATAATAAACACATAATCCTATTGGGTTAGAAGCACCTAATTGGGGGGGGGGTTCTAAGTTCACTATATACAAGAGGCCGGTTTTGGTCAATTTGAATAGGGTACCTTCTGAATAGAGCCGGGTATATACCTCCCATGCCTGGAGTGGCGCAGGACATGGTCAAACAGTACGTCCGAACTCTTTTACTGTACCTATGGTAGCGTACAGTCAGTAAGGGTTGCCCGTCTTCCCAATAATCTCCAAAACGGATTAACGTTCAGGGCATCAAGTTGACTAGGCAGGGGGGTGAAGAACAATGCATATGCATACGAAAATGCAAATGAGAAATTTTATTAAGAACCAATGATGTGCTTAAATCTAGCCCTCTTATTTGATTTTGTAAACCAGCCACCAGCAGAGTCGCCAGAAAATACTGTGGCGTTGGGATTTACAGGTAAAAAATAAGGTAAGTCAAAGATGTTTTGGAAAATATTTTGAACACCTTGAAGATCAAATTTTCAAAACCCTTTTTATTAAAACGAAGTCGCCACTTAATTTTTGAGAAAAACTAAGAAAAACCAAAAAAAAAATTGCTACTGATCTTTGAAAACGTTAACCAGCAAAAATAGGGTTCGGGGGCTAAGGTACGAATTGGGGAAGGTGTTAGGCACCCCGTTCGCCCAACCATAAGGTTGGCATCTACTAATCATCATCGGTTCTTTAATAGAATTTCTCAAATGCATGCAACTAAACAAAATAGAGGCAAAGAGAGAACACCTAAAATCAAATATGAAAAATACATAATATACATACATAGCACTCCAAAACAAATGAGTGTAAAAAAAAAATTTTAAACCCTATAGCATACAACTTCTAACTAAAAGGATACATGAAGCACATACCCACATACAATATTATTTAAACAACCTAATATTAACTTGCTTTGATTGAAAGAACAATATGCTAAAGTTGTCAAAATTATCTAAACATGGATTGCACAAAAATAAACTACACAATATGTACAATATGTATATTATTATCTAAAAGTTGTAAGAAGCATGTAAAAAGTACTATGTTAAAAACTAACCAAAATAATAAAATCGAATAACAAACATTTTGTATTAACAAGCAAATATTTGAAATTTTAAGTTAAAAAAGAAAGAAATGAAAGAAAACTTACAAAAGATTGATTAAGCCAAGATAAAAAAAGGGATTTAGAAAATGATTTCAAACTAAAAAAAGAAACCTAACTATTTTCATAAAAGATGAAAATAAAAAAAATAAGAACATTAATTAGCATAAAATATATTTTTATGATTTTGTATTTTTTTGTGGTTGATAAAAGAAAAGGAAAGAAAAATACTATACAAGAAAAATTAAGTTAACAAAAGAAGGTTTTAAGAAAAGAAAAAAAAATTGATTATTAACATTTTATATTTATAAAAGTGAATTAAAGGAAAAGGGAAGAAAATAAAAGAAATGAGAAGGATGATGAAGTTTTAACTATTAAAGAAAATTATAAAATTACTAAAAGAAAATTTAGATTATTGCTAACAAAAGAACATTAAACTAAAAAGAAATATTAGTATTAAGTGAAACATAAAATTGATGTTACAAGAAGTAAGAAATAAAATGCTATAAGAAAATTTAAATTTACAAAGAAAATAAAAAAAACTAGAAAAGAAAAATTACACTAATATGAAAAGAGAAGAAAAAAAAATAAGAATGTCGTAGGATCTTCTTGGCTAACACACCTCCGCACAAACTGTATACAATCTGTTTCCATCGTCATCCAAAAGTACCCTTGTCGTAGGATCTTATTGGCTAACATATTTCCGCTCATGTGTGGCCCACAAACTCATGCGTGAATTTCCATCATCAGTTCATGACCCTCTTCATTGTTGACGCATAGCTTATTGACACCAGAATGTCCCTGTTTGTACAGTCTACCACCACAAATGACAAACTGCGCAGATAGTCGTCGTATGGCCAGTTTGTCCTTTTTACTGGCAAGCTTGGGATATTCTCCTTTCTCTATGAAATTCTGAATGTCAAAGTACCATGGATGGCCGTCAGTTCTTTCTTCAATAACAGTTGTCATCTCGTATGCCGACTTTCTTTTCTGCTCTATTATCAGAGGTCTCATCCGCACTCTGGGTGGTATGTCAATCATAGATGCTAGGGTGGCCAGTGCGTCGGCGAACTTGTTCTGCAGTCTTGGCACGTGGGTGAAAATCACTTATTCAAAACACAGTATTAGCTTCTCCAGCTCTTGATGATAGAGAATTAAGGTTAAATCCATGACCCTCCATTCTCCTCTTGCTTGCGAAACTACCAGTGCTGAGTCTCTAGTGACTTCCAGTTTCCTTGCCCCTAGTTCTAAGATTGCCTCCAATCCCGCTAAACATGCTTCATACTCAGCCTGATTGTAGGTGACTTTAAAATTGAGTTTTAGGGATAACGGAAAATGTGAATCATCGGAGGTGACAAGAAGGACTCCTATTCCATAGCCATATTAATTGGATGCGCAATCAGAAAGTCCATTTGTCATCCCCAACTTTCATTAGTTATTCGTCGGGAAACTGGAATTTTGTGTCTTCATCCTCTTCAATTGGTTGGTCGGCCAGAAATTCTGCCACTGCTCTGCCTTTGACTGACTTTCGGGTGACATATTTGAGATCAAATTTGGATAATAGCAGCAACCATCGAGCCAACCTTCCTGTTAGTGCCGGCTTTTCAAATAGGTACTTCAACGGATCCATCCGGGAGATGATGTTCACTATGAAAGACAACATGTAATGCCTTAGTTTTTGGGAAGCCCAACCTAAGGCCCAACACGTCTTCTCCAGCGGCATGTAGCGTATTTTTGACCCGGCCATTTTCCTACTTATGTAGTAGACGGCCTTTTCAATTCTGGTTTCACTTTCTTGTGCTAGCATGCATCCCATTACTGAATCGGTCACTGACAAGTAAAGGATCAGTGGCCTGTCAGGTTCGGGAGGAGCTAAAACTGGAGGGTTTTGTAGGGCACTATCGCATAGCATTGAAGGCATCTTGGCATTTCTGATCCCATTTAAATTCAACCCTTTTTTTCAGCAGATGGAAGAGCGGCTCGCAGGCAGTTGTCAGCTTTGCAATGAATCAGCTAATAAACTGTATCTTACCCAGAAAACCCCTAACTTCTCACTCGGTCCTCGGAGGAGGCATTTTCAAAATTGCTTTAATCTTTGAAGGATCGACTTTAATGCCTCGTTGAGTGATCATAAATCCAAGCATCTTTCTGGCAGTGACTCCGAAGGCACATTTCTGTGGGTTGAGTCGCATCTTGTACTATCATATCGACCACGTACACCTTGACCTCCTTGTGTATCATGTCATGCAGTAGAGTAGTGGCAGCCCTTTGATAGGTTGCCCCTGCATTCTTCAAGCCAAATGGCATAACACGGTAACAATAGATGCCCCAAGGCATGGTGAATGTTGTCTTTTCTCTGTCTTTAGGATCCATCAGAATCTGGTTGTACCCGGACAAGCCATCCATGAATGATAGCAAGGCATGTCCCACTGTACTGTCTACTAGGACGTCGATGTGCGGTAACGAAAAATCATCCTTCGGGCTGGCCTTATTGAGGTCCCAAAAATCCACGCAGACTCGAATACGACCGTCCTTCTTTAAAATCAGCACGATATTGGCTACCAATTTCAGATACTCGGTTACCATTAGAAATCCAGCATTGATCTGTTTAGCAACCTCTTCTTTGATCTTCAGAGCCCATTCTGGCCAGATCCGTCTTAACTTTTGTTTGACCGATTTAGCATCAGAGTATAGGGGATATGGTGCTGGATAATATCAGGATCAATTCTAGGCATATCTTCGTAAGATCATGCAAATATATATTTGAATTCTTTTAATAAAGTTATTAACTGTTCTTGTTCAGCTAAAGATAAAGAAGAGTCAATTTGAGCATTTCGTCGGTTAGTTTCATCACCCAGATTTATTAACAAAGTTTCTTCAATTATTGGTTGGGCACGCATTTTTTCTTCTCATTTTATTAAAAGCTTTATTTCTTTAGGGATATCCCTGTTGAATTCAAAATCGTCAGAAAGCGTATCAAATAAATCGAACAAAGCAGAGTAACCGGAAATCTTGTTTATTTCATTAAGACCAATGGAAATTACAAACTCAATAGTACAAGCAGGGAGAGAAGCACTAACAGACGTGCCCTCAATTATAGACTCCAACTCAAACTTGGACTCATGATAGATGACCTGCACACCAGAAGACTCGGTGGACCAATTCTTTACTTCCTTTGTGGCCGCGTCGACGATGAGCTTGGTATAATCTGCCGGTGCGTTAAAGCCCATTATAAAACAGTCCGATTTAGTTATGCGCAGCTGGGTCATCTTCTCGTTGAACAGCATTCCCAGGTCGGTACCGTCCAGTTTGTCAGCCCAATCTTCTTTCTGAACCTTCTTTTCTTCCTTCTCTCCTTCCATTGTTTCTTCCTCCTTTGTGTCGGACAATTAGTGTCTAAAAAAGATCTCCAACCCAGGCAGCTTTTGACTGGTCTCTTCGTCGATCCATGGCTCCCGAAAACCACAATACGGGAATTCCTCCCCTTCTTTGATGAAGTATCCATCGAGTGTCCCAGAATAATTGGCCTTTCGCCCCCTTCTAGGCCCTTCCAGATGTTCTTCCGTTGGCTTATACCCAAGACCAAAATGGTGTGAAGTTGGCAATACCTGAATGGGTTCTGGGATTCCCTGCAGTTTACATCTCATTCCCATACCGGGGAAGAAGGACAGTTTCCTCAACAATGTTAAAGCTCGTGGGTTAACATACCTTTCTTCCTCATTCATCAGCATCTGAACAGCCTATTCTTCATGAAACTAAAAACCACTGAGCAACACATTATTTTCACTATGTTGGACTTCTAGCAGAGTTGTGCTCTCTCCTCATTTCGGAGGGTGAATACTATCCTCTCCATGAATTGTCTAAACTGTCCCGTTCTTTATTAACTTTAGTTTTTGGCGAAGGGTAGATGGTACTGCTTGGACATTTAGGTCATGCAGCCACGGCCTGCCCAGCAGTAGATTGAAGGAGGCCGGCACATCTAGCACGTGAAACTCAACTGAGGTTTCCAGAGGCCCTACTGAGACGGCAAATGACGCCAGTCCTAGCACATCCCTTCTTGTGTTGTCGTAGGCTCGTACTCCTCGATTGCAGGGAGTGAACTGGTCTAGCCTCATCCCTAAGTAGACGACTGTTCTCAACGGGCAGACATTCAAAGCAGATCCATTATCAATAAGGGTCTCCGGGACCCATTTTTCTAGGCACTTGACTGTGATGTGAAGCGGCTTGTTGTAATTTTTTCTTTCAGCGGGCAAATCCTTATCAGAGAAAGAAATGACTTTTGGTTCAATCGTCGGTAGAATTAGTCCAATCAATTGCTCCGGGGTGCCCTCTATCGGAACGCTGGCTTTATTCAAAACTTTCAGCACAGCTTGCCTGTGTTTGTGTAATGCCATCAGTAGCCCCCAAATGCTGATGTTGGCTTGCGTCTTTTTCAATTGTCTCAATACAGCATCATCTTTCTCCTCTTGCTCTGTCTCTTTCCCTTTTCCACTTGGCTGTCCCTTCTCTAGCTGAGCTAGCTTAAAATGTCATCCACCTCTAGTTAGGTGTTCCACGCCGTCTTCGGGATCCCATAACCCTGGCATCAAATTGTCAGTCTGTCTTACTTTGTTTATGTGCGGAGGGCTTTCGAACGCCCACAAATCATTTAAATCACTAATGGCTGCCATTTCTCGTCTTTCCTTGTCATCTTCAATAGCCCATGTGTTATCGATTTCTTCCCAAATGTTCTCTTCAATAAAATTCACTTGCTGTTCACGAGCGGCCCAAAAATCAGTCCATTCGGCCCCATCAGATTTCAACACAACCCTGACCAACCAATAGGAATGCATGTCATTAACGTGTATTTTTTCCTCAAAAAGTTGGGAAAGTGTGATTCCATCGAGTACATGGCCAAACCCATAAGGCCGAGTTGGATAATCCAATGGCTAATCGTTTACCTCATTGCGCTCCTCTTCCGATTGGTTAATTTGGATCATCGGTCGATACCATTCCCAGGCATTATCATTCTATTCCTCCATTCTGTCTTGGCCACCTCTAAGCATCATGAACGAGCATACTGTTTGGTTCTGAATTACTGAAACATGAGGGCGGGGTAGGTGTGCTGAGCAGATGTGCTGACTCGGGTCCCCTGATTCACCCAAAGACATGTAATTTACCCCAGCCTGCCTGGCATGATTTGGCAGGGGGTTAGTTGTGGCGTTCGGCTTTGGAGTGACTGATGGAGGGGGGATCACTTTGTTGTCAATGGAATTCTGGATCTCATGACGGAGTCTCATGCACTTGTCAGTCAAATGCCCATAGCCTTGGTGGAAGGTGCAATATTGAGAGACATTATATCTGGGAGGAAGCGGGTTGGGCACTGGCATAGGATCTAGTACCTTGATGAGTCCTTTCTCAACTAGACGGTTTAAAGCAGTGGATACCGAGATGTTGAGAGGGGTGAAAGTTCTTCGTGGCCGTTGCTGTGTTTGCTGACCATCGCCTGGCTGCTGAAGGTTGCTTGTCTGATGAGTGGAAGAAGAAGGGTTTAAAAGGTTCACCTCGCCCGAGTAGCACACGAGGTTAGCTATTACGGATGGGTTTTGATTAGTTGTGGGAAAAGTCTTTCTTGGTGGTTTCTGACTGGGTTCTGTTTTCTCAATGTCATCGGATTGGATTGCGTCTTCTATCTGAACCCCAGCATCAAATAACTGCTCGAATGTGGAGAGCGGCTGTGTAATCAGATAGCGTTTCAGAGGGGGCTGTAGATTCTTTACTACGATCCGGACTTGCTCCTTTTCAGAGGGTTTGTTTGTCATCTTTGCAGCTTTACCCCTCCAATGGGTCAGAAAGTCCACAAAAAATTCTCGATTCTCTTGTCGGGTTGTCTCAAGCTCTCGAGTAGTAACGTCCAGTTGGACATTGTAACTATACTGGCTGATGAAAACAATTGCAATGTCTTTCCAAGTTCTGATTTTAGCTACATCAAGGGAGAGGAACCATTTCTGGGCTGCCCCAGATAAAGATTGGTGAAAGAGCTGAGCCTTCAACTGGTCATCAATCCCCATTGGTGACAGGGTACCAACATACATTCGGAGATGAATTCTGGGATCTCCGGTTCCGTCAAATTTTTCCATTTTTGGTATTTTAAACTTTTCTGGCAATTTGGCATCTAGGAATAGGTAGAGTCCCCCTACATCGAGCATATATTCCTCAACTCCTTTGGCTTTCCTCAACACCTTTTCCATCCGATCAATCTTTTCTGCCAGCGCAGATTCCCTAGACTGGGCAGTGTTTTCCTCTTCTACTACAATTGGGCGGGGAACCCGTAGTGGTACTACGACTTGTGGTATCTTCAGTCCCTGGTTGTCATCCCAAAAGTCTTCGACATTCTCATTTGCGTTAACTGGCTGCCCATTTACACCGAGCATATGGGCCTGAATTGCTTGTATCTGTGCCTGACATTGAGTTTGAGCTTGGGTTTATTGCTCCACAGCTCGCTTTATCTCGGTAATAGGCCTCATCAGGGCTGTCAAATTAACTTCATTCTCTGTCATGTTGGTCGATTCAGATACTCTACGAAATCTGCCCGATTCTGATCTGACCTAAACTCGTGTCAACTGTATTCTTTCCAGATCAATGGTATCCCTTAGAAAAACCTAGATCTCACAAGAAGAATAACCAGTCTCAGACATTTTTTGAAAGAATTCAAACAACAGACAGCAAATCTCCCAGATACCCCAAACAGCAGAAATTGAAATAATGCCCATGTCGGGTTCATACCAGCAGCATAACAACTGAACATCTAAAAACCCGAGATAAGAACCAAAGGGAATGAATCAACTAAGTTATAGAGGAAAGGCTTTATCTAGACGAACGGCGTTCCGACAAGAAGATTATTCTAACCCTTAAGAGACTGGTTCGACCTGTGAGTAAAATCGGCAGCATAATGGAAGGAAAACAATACTTTTCTCACATAGGTCAAAAAAAAGGGGATTAAAGAAAGCAAGCCCAGACTAAAGAAAATGGGATATAGAATTAGCAACCTGAGCAGAACCTGAATGGGGGAAAAATAATCTTAAAAGGTCTAAACGAAACACCGGCATGACCCCGAGACGAAGCCTAATACATCAACAAGGAAGAATTGACAATCCGAGGAGAACCCGAAAAAGAGATAGACTATCCTAGAGGTGTCAGAACGAAACACGGGCATGACCCCGGGAAGAGAACTACGGCATGAGAAACTGATTAGGGTGAAGGATGAAATCCAGGTAAGAACCCGAAGACGAGAAACTAATCTAATCAAAGGATAACAGAAAGTCCGGACCAAACCCGGAGAAATAACTAGTCTAATCCGAACAAATAATCTTAACAATATATAATCAAAACATACAATAATAATTAAAAAAAACACATAATCCTATTGGGTTAGAAGCACCTAATTGGGGGGTTCTAAGTTCACTATTTGCAAGAGGTCGATTTTGGTCAATTTGAATAGGGTACCTTCTGAATAGAGCCAGGTATATACCTCCCATACTTGGAATGGTGCAGGATATGGTCAAATAGTACGCCTGAACTCTTTTACTGTACCTATGGTAGCGTACATTCAGTAAAGGTTGCCCATCTTCCCAATAATACCAGAAACGAATTAACGTTCAGGGCATCAGGTTGATCAGGTAGGGGGTGAAGAACAATGCACATGCATGCAAAAATGCAAATGAGAAATTTTATTAAGAACCAATGACGTGTTCAAGTCTAGCCCTCTTTTTTGATTTTGTAAACCAGTCCCCAGTAGAGTCGCCAGAAAATACTGTGGCGTTGGGATTTAGGGGTCAAAAATAAGGTAAGTCAAAGATGTTTTGAAAAATATTTTGAACACCTTGAAAACCAAGTTTTGAAATCCTTTTTTATTAAAAACGAAGTCGCTACTAAGTTTTTGAGAAAAACTAAGAAAAACAAAAAAAAATGGCTATTGATCTTTGAAAACGTTAACCAGAGAAAAAAGGGTTCGGGGGCTAAGGTACGAATCGAGGAAGGTGTTAGGCACCCCGTTCGCCCAATTATAAGGTTGGCCTCTACTAATCATCATCCGTTCTTTAATAGAATTTCTCAAATGCATGCAACTAAAGAAAATGGAGGTAAAGAGAGAACACTCAAAATCAAATATGAAAAATACATAACATACGTACATAACACTCCAAAACAAATAAGTATCAAAAGAAAAATCTAAAATCTTATGGCATGCAATTTCTAACTAAAAAGATACATGAAACACATACCCAGATACAATATTATTTAAACAACCTAATACTAACATGTTTTGATTAAAAGAACAATATGCTAAAGTTGCCAAAATTATCTAAACATGGATTGCACAAAAATTAACTACACAATATGTACAATATGTATATTATTACCTAAAAGTTGTAAGAAGCATGTAAAAAATCATATGTTAAAAACTAACCAAAATAATAAAATCGAATAACAAACATCTTGTATTAAGAAGCAAATATTTGAAGTTTTAATTTGAAGAAGAAAGAAATGAAAGAAAACTTACAAAAGATTGATTAAGACAAGATAAAAAAAAGGGGCTTAGAAAATGATTTCAAACTAAAAAAGGAAACCTAACTATTTTCATAAAAGATGAAAATAAAAAAAATAAGAAGAACATTAACTAGCATAAAATATATTTTTATGATTTTGAGTTTTTTTGTGGTTGATAAAAGAAAAGGAAAGAAAAATACTATAGTAGAAAAATTAAGTTAACAAAGGAAGGTTTTGAAAAAAGAAAAAGAAGAAAATTTGATTATTAATATTTTATATTTATAAAAGAGAATTAAAGGAAAAGGAAAGAAAATTAAAGAAATGAGAAGGATTATGGAATTTTAACTATTAAAGAAAATTATAAAACTACTAAAAGAAAATTTAGATTAGTGCTAACAAAATAACATTAAACTAAAAAGAAATGTTAGTTTAAGTGAAACATAAAATTAATGTTACAAGAAGTAAGAAATTAAATGCTATAAGGAAATTTAAAGTTACAAAGAAAATAATTAAAAAAAATAGAAAAGAAAATTACACTAATATGAAAAGAGAAGAAAAGAAAATAAGAGTTAGAAACTAAACATTAAAGTAAAAAAGAAAATAGAATATTGGCATTAAGAAAAAATAATATTAAAGAAATTACATTAAGTTAAGAGCAAAGAAATAAAAGTTACATTACAAAAGAAAGTAAATACTTGAAAAGTAAATTAAAATTAATCTAGGAAAGTAATAAAGATAATGAATTAGAGTACTAGTAAAGTAAAGCCAAGCTAACAAAAAGAAAAGAAAATAAAGTAAAATGCTAGAATATCGAATTAACATAAAAGAAAGAAAATAAAAAAAAATAAAATATTATAATTAAATGGGTATAATATTGATAATTACAACCATTTTTATGTAAGTATCTTAATTATGATAATTAACAACATCAACAAGTTGTAATTGTTAGGAATGTTGGCACTATTTAATGATTTGACTAGGTTTTAATTCAAATAAGCAAATAAATAAGCGAGCTAAATTAAATGAAATACTAGAATATAAATAAAGCAATTGATAAGTAAAACAAGAATGTAATAAAAAGAAATATGTGATTTGAAATTGAATTCTAACCCGATCACTCCAAAGAGAGAAACTGAAGTTTAAAAAGATCGGGGATCTGAACGGGGTACCTAGATTGCCGGGGAATCCTCAAGTTGTGGAATGTGCCTCGGCAGGCCAATCCTCAACGGTGATCCAAGCAATGTAGGCTTTAATGTAGGTATTGGAGATTCGGGACTTGGTATTTCAACAGGACTTCGACGTCGGGGTTCGGGATCGCTCTATGTATCGGCTGAGTCTCTCTCACTCAAAATTCGTACTGAAAATGTACGCTGGGGTACAGTATTTATAGAATTCTTCAACCAATGAAATGTTGCTATGCTTTGGGACACGTCGGACCATTTACCATTTAGAGTTGGCAGTCGCCATAATGCAAGTTGGCGGTCGCCATGTTTTTGAATGGTTCCACAAAGTTCTATGGCGGTCGCCACAATAGGAGTGGGCGGTCGCTATGATGGAAGATGGCGGTCGCCACTTTGGGTTAGGATTTCTACAAAGTTCTATGGCGAGAGCCACAATGCAAGTTAGCGGTCGCCTTACTTGGGCAGTCAGTTTTGATGGTTCGTCAAAATTTATTAGTTTGAAGGTTTCGGGTTCAAATATCGAGCTTGGATCACTTTCCGAGGATCGTACGGAGGCATTAATCCCTCTGTTTTCATCATCGGATTCGCCTAAGATTAGGCGGGGTCAAATTTGGGTGTCTACAGTGGGTGACCGCTCGAGCGGTGGTCGTCCACTCGAGTGAGGTGGTGGCAGAGATGTATGTCGGTAGAGGACTGCTCGAGCGGTGGTAATGCACTCAAGCGGGGTTGTGGCAGTGTGTTATGTTGGTTGGGGACCGCTCGAGCGGTGGTTGGGCTCTCGAGCGCTCGAGTGGTGTTAGCCTTTGAGTTAGGCGTAGTTTTGTGGATGTCGGGATATTTGACGAGTGGCGTCGCGATGTGAGGTTATATATAGTTATGTGCTTTATAACTGGTTTTGTGCATTTATAATTCTCGTTTATTTATGCATGATGTAACATAAAAATTTGGTCTTATGTGATATTGGGTTGCATGTGACGTGCTTGTGAAACAGAGCAATAGTACGTGGGTTTATGTATTTAATTCCCGGTTAGGTTTTGCATAGATGTATGAAATGTGATAGATGATCATCTGTGGTTTGATGATATGTTAGCCTTGGCTAACAAAGGATGGAAACGTGGTCTGATGTTAGCTTTGGCTAACGATGCGTGTGCGTGTGTGTGTGCGTAAATCGGGTAGACGGAAACGTGGTCCTAACGATGCACCTGTGTGTGGGTATTAGAGGGACAAAAAATGTGGTCCTGATGATACATGTGTGTGAGTGTTTGAAGGACGAAAATGTGGTCCTAAAGACGTGTGTGGGTGGGTATCCAAAGGACGAAAACGTTGTCCTGACGATGGGTGTGTGTGTGTATCTGAAGGATAAAAACGTGGTCCTGACGATGCGTGGGTTCGCTACGGTCCCTCGGGTCAATCCCGTAAACGTGGTTGGTTAGCTTCGTTCAACGGTTGTGAAAATCCATAAAGAAGTTTGGTTAGCTTCGTCCAACGGTTGTGGAAATCTGTACAGAAGCCGATTGCCTCCGTGAATGGTGTTGTGTGGGTGCTTAGTACCCTCGGGTTGTGAACCTGTAAACTAAGGGGTTTGTGTTGCCGTAACATCGTATAGAACTTGTCATTACCAAGCCAGTCTGTGTGACTCAGGTCTAAGGTAATGGGCAGGAGTCTATAGTTGTTACCTTTGAACGTGATTTTACTGTGTTCCCTTAACTGTGGCCTGATATCTGTTAGGATGATATGCATAGTTTTAAGGATGGAACGTGATCTTAAAGATAGTGCGTGTGATGCATATATGTTATGTGTTGGATGTGTTGCTCACAATGTGTTGAGCATAGTGCATGTGTTGCATGAGTAGTATGTTGAGGCTTGATAGAGCCGGTTTAGATATATACTCATGTGTTACATTTATATATATGTTATCCTTTGGGCTCGTGCGAGTCGTGATCTAAAACTGTTTCCAAACTATTTTAAGGCTTGAAAGAAAGTCTAAAACTGCACCTCATTTTCTTAGAATGTTTAGCTTATAGTACATGTGCTGTTTAGGATATGCTGAGCTTTGTCTCACGGTGTGGGATTTGATTGTCTTCAGGTACCGATCACGCAGGTTGATCTAGAGGTGCCGGAGGGACGAAAGATCTGTAGTCTTCCTGTTTGCTAGTTTTGTTACATGTATGTTGTAACATATTTTCTGGCGTTAAGACCGTGTAATGTAAGCCATTTGGCGATTATATACAATGCATGTATGGTTTAATTTGAGAGTGTATTCTCGGATTGGGTGTTATATTTGGTTGTTTGTGGGTGTTTCACGTGACCCGGAGTTTGGAGCGTGACAGAGTCGGAACAATAGATGACGATATTATCTATTTCCTGTAACTAAAATAGGCCTACTAAAACTCTGTGCCATAGTCGTACCGATGGTATATCCATTTTCATCTAAACTGTGAACATAAAACTTATATTTTGTAAAAATCTAAAACCTAATCTGCTGTGTATAAGCCGTACTCTACACACCAGATTAAATACTATACAGAATATCAAACATCCATGCATAACATTTGAAGAAATGATACATATTTATTGCTCATAAAGATTCTCATAAAATAAAAAATTAATTTTATTAAAGTAAAATTAAATACTAAAAATATGATTTTCAGTATAGCAACTCTAACAATCTCCCACTTATACTCAAAACCATGCTACCATACATCTGACTCACATGCCCTCTACATGACTATCAAAAGTTTTAGCCGGTAAGCACTTTGTAAAGGATCTGTAAGGTTGTCTCCTGATGTAAGCTCTATGTCTGACTAAAAATCTAAGTCGTGTACTCCAAAGGTATTAGACTGTATGTTTGGTAAATCAATATATAATCCTTAGTTCTTTTCAGGTACTTGATTATATTCTTTACTGTAATCCAATGCCCCTACCCTAGGTTAGACTAATATCTGCTAACTATGCCAACGACAAAGTAGATGTCAGGTCTAATGCAAAACATAGCATACATGAGGCTTCCTACTGCCTAGGCATAAAGAACCGCCTTCATCTTCTCTATCTCATCATGTGTCTTTGGACAATGATCCTTGGATAGAGTGATTCTATGTCTGAAAGGGAGAAACCCTTTTCCTGGAATCCTGCATGCTAAAACGAGTAAGGATATTATTGATATACTTTGCTTGTGATAAGCCCAACATCTTTTATTTTCGATCTCTCATAAGCTTGATCCCAAGGATGTGACTGGCTTCTTCCATGTTCTTCATATCGAACTGCCCAGATAACCATACTTTAATTGTAGATAATGCCCCCACATCATTTTCGATAGTAAGATATCATCTACATAAAGTACTAGGAAGATCACCACGCTTCCGTCACGCTTCTTGTAAACACAGGACTCTTCCAGACTTTGATCAAAATCATAAGACTTTATAGCTTGATCAAGCCGAGTGTTCCAAAACCTCGATGTCTGCTTAAATCCATAAATGGATCTCTTAAACTTACATAACATGTGTTTCTGGCCATTTTCAATGAATTCATCTGATTGTATTATATAGATACACACGTCAAGACTTCCGTTAAGGAAAGCTGTCTTAACGTCTATTTGCCAGATTTCGTTATCGAAATGTGCAATAATAGATAAGATAATCTATATAGACTTAAGCATGGCTACCGGCAAAAAGGTTTCCTCATAGTTGATCCATTCTTTCTGAGTAAACCCCTTAGCAACAAGCCTAGTTTTGAAGGTTTTAACCTTCCTGTCTGCTCCTCTCTTTTTCTTGTAGATCTACTTGCATCCAATGGGTTTTATCCCTTCGGGTGGTTCTACAAGTTTTCAGACCTGATTAGAATACATAGATTCTATCTCTGAATTTATAGCCCTTTGCCAAAGATCTGTATCTTTGTCTTGTAGTGCTTCATTGTAGTTACCGGGCTGGGTATCCAGTTCTACTGGGATCTTGTCATACGATTTTTCCATGAACATATACCGATTAGGTTGATGAACAACCCTCCCACTATGATGAGACACTACCTGTGTCGGTGTACTAGTAGTAACAGGCTGTGCAGAATTTGAACCCTGTGCATTAGCACCATGTTTTTGATTTGCACTTGTCCCGATAATCCTTCCACTACGACGAGGTAATAGAATATTAGTGACTTGTGGTTCCTCTTCCGTTCTCCTGGTATTTTCTCTCAATTTTTTCAAGATAATTTTGCTATTGAGCCTGTGATCCATGATATAATTTTCGTCTAAGAATCAGGTATTGGTGTTAACAATGACCTTTTGATCCTTAGGGTTATAAAACAAACTACCCTTCGTTCCCATGGGATACCCCAAAACGAATCGGGTAAACTTGAATAATTCATCATGGATCTTATCATATCCATAAGAGTCCCATTCCTTCTTTCTACTACACCATTTTGCTGTGGAGTGTCAGGTGCAATCAACTGGGATGTAATCCCCTCTGATGACAAGTAGTCCTTAAACTCTCCCAAGAAGTATTCCCACCACGGTTGGATCGTAGTGATTTGATACTTTTACCCAGACGCTTATTTGCCTCCGCCTTGAATTTTTTGAATTTCTCAAAGTATTCAGACTTACGGTGCATCAGGTAAATGTATCCATACCTTGAGTAGTTATCAATGAAACTGATGAAGTACTCAAAGCCACCTCTAGCCCAGATTGTTATAGAACCACACACATCAGAATGAACCATCTCCAACAGTTCTTTTGCTCTATAACCTTTGGCCGAAAAGGGCCTCTTGTTTATCTTACCCTTTAAGCAAGATTCATAGACTAGAAGTGCCTCCACTTTCAATGAACTCAAAGGTCTATCTGCTACTAGTCTGTTTATCCTTTTTAGATTAATATGACCTAAGCGTAAGTGCCAAAGAAATGTTTGATTCATTAAAGAAGAAAACTTTCTCTTATATAGTAATATAGATGTATTATATATTTCAGTCAGTTGCAGTGTATGAGAGATTAGAGTAATAATACAAAGATCATCCACCAATATACCAGAGCAGATAACTTGTTTATTATCCTTAATAACCGCAGAGTTATTAAAATAAACCAAATATCCGTCTTTAGGCAATCCAGAAACGGAAACTAAGTTCCTTCTAATGGCAGATACATAAAGACAATCTCTCAATATTAAAATCCGGTCTCTATTAAAACTGAGAGTGATATCTCCTACTACAACTACTGTTACTTTTGTATTATTACCCATATGCAGGTTAATCTCCCCATTACTAAGTTGTCGGATTTTTTGGAACCCCTGCAATGAATTGCAGATATGATTAATGGCTCTCGTATCTAAGCATCAAGTACTGGTAGATAACACCACTAAACATGTTTCCACAACCAGTGAACATAAATTACCTTGTTTGTTCTGCCTTTTAAGAAATACTAGACATAGCTTTTTCCAGTGCCGGGTCTGGTTGCAGTGAAAACATCTACCTTTCGGTTTTTTCACACCAGTCTGTGGCCCGCTAACTACCTTGGAGACCGTGTCTCCCTATTTCTAAATATTTTTTTTCTCCATGCCTTTCGGCCCAGTAGAAGAACTTTTTTCAGAAACAAACACATTTCCTGGTATTGAAGGAATACCATTTGTAGTTAAAGTTATACCCAAGTTACATTTTCATTCAACAAAATTCAGTCTCGTAAGTTTATTTTTTTAGTATTAAAGCGAGTGGGTTGAAATCTATTTTAATCCTGAGAATTACATAATTAAATAAAATCGTTAATTATGATGAGCAAAATTTTGAATTTATTTTAATTTGGTTTTCTCTACCATTTTAAAATTAATTTGCCAGCAGCCTAGTAACCTGAGAATAGTATGCCTCGTTGGGAGGACGTCTACTATCCTTCATAAGACCAGATAGGCCAATTTCTTTTAATTTTACTATCTAGGCAACTAACTATGTCAAGTAAAATTACATATCTGACATAACTTCGGTCCAATATATAATAGCAATTACTCAATTGGAGAGGATACTATTAAATACAGTTAAGTGTTAACCATCACCTAATCCCAAATTAATCACTTTGCAATGAACCCTTCAGTTGGAGAAGTGATCCACTCTAACAATAATCCAGAATTATCCCTAAAGGAGGTTTGTATTGGCGATACCGCAATTAATCTATCCGTTGGAGATGAAGGCCTTACTACCGACACGCAGGGTTTAATTGCATCGCCTACAAACTGGTAATGGAGACCGCGGAATTTATCTGTGAATAAATTTTCTCTCCCACTTAGATTTTTAAAATATTTTTTAGGGTTATAAA
>JAULJZ010171649.1:0-24979 GCA_032270985.1 Heliamphora pulchella
TGGGGGAAGTTGTACTAATGTGGCTAGCACTACTTTAGTTGAAAAGTTAAATTTACCTCTCTTGAAACATCCTAGGCTACATAAGCTGCAGTGGTTAAATGAATGTGGGGAGATCAAGGTTAACAAGGAAGTGTTAGTTTTCTTCTCAATTGGGAAGTACAAGGATGAAGTACTTTGTGATGTTGTTCCCATGCATACGGGTCACATACTATTGGGCAGGTTGTGGCAATTCGACAGGAAGGTTACTCATGACGGGTTCAAGAATCAGCATACATTCGTGAAAGACAATAAGACCGTTACTCTCGTTCTTTTGACTGCAAGAGAAGTGTATGAAGATCAAATGAAATTGAAAAGAGAAAATGAGTTGAAAAAAACTTGTGAGAATGAGAGTTCAAAAACAGAGAGTGAAAAGAAAAAGGAGAGTGAAGAAAAAAAAGAGAGTGAAAAGAAAAGAGAAAGTGTAGAAAAAGAGAGAACAAAAAAACAAGTGAGTTTTTATGCTAAACCGAGTGATGTCAAGAGTGCTTTTTATACAAACCAGCCTATGTTTGTACTTCTGTACAAAGAGGCATGTTTTAATACTAATGAGCATGACAAATCTTTGCCTAGTGTGGTTGTTTCTTTATTGCAGGAGTATGAAGACGTGTTCCCCTCAGAGGTGCCTAGTGGATTGCCACCCATCAGGGGAATAGAGCATCAAATTAATTTCAGCATCGATCCCCAGCCGACAAGCCTATAGGAGTAATCCGGAGGAGACAAAGGAACTACAAAGGCAAGTTGAGGAGTTGTTGGCCAAAGGACTTGTGAGAGAGAACTTGAGTCCATGCGCGGTACCAGTATTGCTCATACCAAAGAAGGATGGCACTTGGCGAATGTGCATTGATTATCGGGCTATCAATAACATTGCGGGTTTAGTATAGACATCATATTCCTAAGTTAGATGACATGTTAGATGAACTGCATGGAGCATGTGTTTCACAAAAATTGATTTGAAAAGTGGGTATCATCAGATTAGGATGAGAGAGGAAGATGAATCGAAAACTACCTTTAAAACTAAATATGGATTATACGAGTAGTTGGTAATGCCTTTTGGGTTAACTAATGCACCTAGTACTAAATATGAATTACAGGTAGATTTGTTGTAGTCTATTTTGATGATATCTTGGTGTATAGCAAGAACTTAGATAAGCATTTAGAACATTTGCGTTGTGTGCTTGATGTTTTGAGAAAAGAAAAAATATATGCCAACCCTAACCCAAAAATTATATGCCAATATAAAGAAATGTTCCTTTTGT
The DNA here is from genome assembly GCA_032270985.1 of Heliamphora pulchella. Lineage (NCBI taxonomy): Eukaryota > Viridiplantae > Streptophyta > Magnoliopsida > Ericales > Sarraceniaceae > Heliamphora > Heliamphora pulchella. The sequence continues at coordinate 1,296 of JAULJZ010171649.1, forward strand.
TTGGACAAAGTTGTGTTTCTTGGTTATGTTATTAGCACAAAAGGAATCGAGATAGATGAGGAAAAGGTGAAGGCTATCAAAGAATGGCCCACACCCAAGTCAATCAAGGTGGTAAGAAGTTTTCATGGTTTGGCTAGTTTTTGTCGACGCATTGTCAAAGATTTCAGTACACTGGCCGCACTGCTCAGTGAAATTGTTAAAAAATTCGTGAGTTTTAATTGGGGAAGTGAGCAAAATCTTGCATTTATTGAGATTAAAGAAAGGTTATGTAGTGCTCCTATTTTAGCATTACCTGATTTTTCTAAAACTTTTGAGATTGAGTGTGATGCTTCAAGAATAGGTATTGGTGCTGTTTTGTTGCAGGAGAAGCGGCCCATAGCTTATTTTAGTGAAAAGCTAAATGGAGCAGCTTTGGACTACCCAACATATGACAATGAGCTTTATGCATTGGTGAGAGCCTTGAAGACCTGGCAACATTACCTGTGGCCGAAGGAATTTGTCATACATACCTATCATGATTCCTTAAAACACTTGAAGGGACAAGGTAAGTTGAATAAGAGGCATGCCAGGGGAATGGAGTTCATTGAAAGCTTTCCGTATGTGATCAAATATAAACAAGGTAAGGAGAACATTGTGGTCGATGCATTATCAAGAAGGTATGCCCTTGTCTACTTTAAATGCAAAGTTATTGGGATTTGAGTATGTTAAAGAATTGTATGCTATTGATGATGACTTTGCCAGTGTGTATAAAATATGTGAGAAGGCGGCGTTCGGTAAGTTCTATAGACTTGATGAGTACTTGTTTAGAGAAAATAAACTTTGCATGTCTAATAGTTCTATGCGTGAGTTGCTTGTGCGTGAAGCACATGGAGGTGGTTTGATGGGTCACCTTGGAGTAAGGAAGACTTTAGATATATTGCATGAACTCTTTTTTTTAGCCTAGAATGAAACGTGATGTGGAGAGAGTGTGTGCTCGATGCATTACTTGTAGGCAGGCCAAATCTAGAGTCTTATCACATGATTTATATACCCCTTTGCCCATACCTAGTGAACCTTGGGTCGATATCTCTATGGACTTTGTTTTAGGCTTACCTAGGTTTAGGTAAGGATTCGATTTTTGTGATTGTTGATCGGTTTTCTAAAATGGCACATTTCATATCTTGTCATAAAACTGATGATGCAACCCACATTGCTGACTTATTCTTTCGAGAGATAGTTCGACTCCACGGTGTTCCTAGGAGTATTGTGTCTGACCGAGATGCTAAGTTCCTTAGCTATTTTTGGAAAGTCTTGTGGGGCAAGTTGAGAACTAAGTTGTTGTTTTCAACTACTTATCATCCAGAAACGGATGGACAACCGAGGTAGTGAATAGAACTTTATCTACCTTATTACGTACTATCTTTCAAAAGAACCTAAAACATTGGGAGGATTGTTTACCATTCATAGAGTTTGCATATAATTGAACTATGCATACGACCAGTTCTTATTCTCCTTTTGAAATTGTTTATGGCTTTAATCCACGTACTACTTTGGATTTGTTGCCTTTACCTGTTGATGACAAGAGTAGCTTGGATGGACAAAAAAAAAGCTGAATTGGTGAAATCACTTCATGAGAGGGTACGACTTCAAATTGAGCAGAAAAATGAAAAGATTGCTTCCCAAGCAAATAAAGGACGAAGACGTGTTATCTTCAAGCCAGGAGATTTGGTTTGGGTGCATATGCGCAAGGAACACTTTTTTTTGGATAATTAAATGTAACATAAAAGAAAAAAAATGTACAAGATTCCAAGGGGCATACCCCTGGAGGCTACAACACTAACCAAACATAACACGAAAACAACAATAACAATCTAACCCACAAAACCCCTGCTTGACTGCGGGGGCAGCTATCCATGCACAACCCGCATGGATAGGAAGCAACAAAACCAGCAAAAAGCAGCACCACCAAACCCCGCAGAAACAATTCAGTCTACTAACAACAAAAAGTCCAACCAACCCATAACCAAGTTATTGGGGGAAGGAATACCAGTTCAAAGGACCACCAGGGGACCGTTTCTTTTTCTTTTTGCTATTACAATCTTTCATTTCAAGCTTTTGCTTCGCGGTAGAGGCCAGATCTTCATCAGCGTCATCCAAGAGTGCTCGAAAGGAATTTGAGAGAAGAACTCCATGAACCGCTTGCTCCCTAACACCCACATCTGCTGACGTTGACAACTCCACATAAGACGCATCAACCTCAAACACCTCAGCCACATCTATAAAATTCTCCCTTGCCTTGCTTAACCCATCTGCACAAGACACCAAAGCATCCTTCTAACCTTTACCCACCCGACTCCATACCTGTTACCGCTCCAAGGGAACGTCCTTGCTATTACTGAGCTCAAGACTGGGTATGGAGTCACAAGCAGCAGTAAGGTTATTCACTTTGGAATTTATTCCCAGGGCAACATTACCCCCATTATTCAGAGCTTCCAACACTCTACTCTCAGCTTCAGTAGCTTGCTCCCCTTTAGTGGGAGAAGGTTTAGGATTACATTTGTGGCCAAACACTTTACAAGCAGAGCATATGGGAGGGATCCACTGGTACTCCACCCGGATAGCCACCACATCACCATTGAGCTTCACTATCACCTCATGTGGGAGTTCATCCACAGCTGAAATTTCAATACACACCCTTGCACAATCTAACCTCTTCATGGTTGCTGTGGCTTGATCAACATGTATAGGTCTACCAATGGTACTGGCAATCCTACTAAAACCTGAGGCAATCCAACATTCCAACGGGAGTTTGTGAAGTTTAACCCACGTTGGGATGAAAGATGGGTGAGTTGTAGAGGGAACCAACATTCGCTTCCATTCTGTCAGATCCAAATATCGCTTGGAGAAGAAATAAGGGCCTCCTTCCAAAATTTTCAGCTTAGTGGTTTCATCTTTGAACTCAAAGAAAAAACTTGAACCTATCTGTTTAATCGATTCAGGTAAATATTCCTGCCACACGGTCCTCACTGTAGCACACAGGAGATTGTATGGCATTTTCCCATCTATGAAGTACCCAATGAGACAATTGTTCCATGGGTTAGTGTCAACATCATATTCGTCCAATTCTACTATAGCTTCGTGACCACATTGCATCCTAGGAAAATGCTCAAGTTTTATTACTTTTGAGGGGGCCAGAGCCTTGAAAAAAGAGGACCAATTTTTAGGTTTATCAGGGTTTGGATAAGGGTTTGGGGTGTCTGAGACCTTATCTTGCGCAAAGGAGCCAAATGCAGAGGAGGTAGAATCCCAAATTAAAGCCACATTAGAGCCTATATTATTGTTAGAATGATCTTCACGCACCTAGAGAAGGTGGGATTAGGGTTCAATTTCACCTTCCATGTGGAGCACCTGTTGTCGCGTACATGGAAGGCTAGAATTGAAAAGAGCAGGGCTATGTAAGAGATTTTGTGATACATGAGTGGCCTTGACCGTAGGGTAACCGGGTGAAGAGACAGGGGTTTTCGACCCCAAATCTAGGGATGTGAAGGGAGGAGAAGTGGTAGGAACAGGAGACGAAATACCTGAGACCTAATTAGGGGTGGGCGAACCTTGAACAAGGCGGTAAATAGAAGAATTGATTGTGCGAAGATCTGATTTGGACCTCTGCTTCATCTGAACTTCATTAGAATCAATGGAAAGAGACAAGGCACAGGCCGCCATGGTTGTTGCAGGTGAATCCCCCATTTCTAGGGTATCACCAGAGAACGCCGAGGATGAGGGGGAGAAGGTGAGGGTTACTAGAGTTTTGGGTGAGCGGTGGAGGTGGGCATTGCCAACGGCAATGTCGCCTGAGGAAGTGGTGCGTTGAGACCGCAGCAGCTGGCCAAACGACGGTGGCGGGTGCATCGCATTCAGCGTCGCACCTGGCGTCGCACACACAAAGGGGTATGCTCGCATTATATTAGTGCTCAAGGAATGCTTTCCAGTACATAGAAAAACTAAATTGCACCCTCGGGGCAATAGACCTTTCCAAGATCTGGAGAAGATCAATGACAATGCTTATAAAATCGATCTTCCAGGTGAGTATAATGTTTCTGCTACTTTTTTCTTGGATGTTGACTTAGCTTTTGGTCTGGTGAGAGCTACGGCTAGAACATTATGGGGCCCTGAGAGGCTGGTGGATGTGTATGGGATTGATAAGGGATTTTATCTTTTCAAGTTTAATAGTGTAGCAGCTATGGAGCATGTTCTGGGAAAGGGGCCTTGGCATTTCTCGGGAAGACTTTTGATCTTGCGACGATGGAAAAAGCGTCTTGCGCTCTCTAAAGAGACTTTCTCTAAAATTTCAAGTTGGGTTAAATTCCATGTAACCCTTGAATTTTGGAACTCCCAATGTTTAAGTCGCATTGCAAGTGCTTTAGGTGTTCCTTTGTATCTAGATAAGGCCACTGACACGAAGCAACGTATCTCGTATGTGAGGGTTTGTATTGAGATAGATGCCGCTCAGACATTGCCACATTCGATTTTGGTTAAGTTTGAAGGGGAGATTGTGGAAGTTTGAGTTGAATACCAAGGGTTGCCATCACTTTGCTCTCATTGTAAAGCTTTCGGCCATGAGTTTAGTAAGTGTAAGGACAAATCGGTGGAGAGCCAAGTAGAGTGGACTTGCGTGGGTAGGGGGAAGGAAGCTGATGTTACGGTTGATAGGCCCTCTCCATCTCTTCCTACAGCTTTGGGTAAGGTGGAGGATACCCCAGTGATAGCTGGGTCTGAGGCATGTGGGAGCAATGAAGATCTAGAAGTTGTGGTTACTGAAGCTCAAGTGACTAGTGAGGTAGGGTCACGAGTGAGTTAGGGGACGACGGTTCCTTCCCCTTGCGATCTGAGAATGCCTGAGGATATTGCAGGGGTTGTGGACACTGGTGGTGATGTACCTAAGGAGGACAAGAAGGACATGTGAGTGGGAATAATTGTCGATGAAAGCATTGTTGATATTACACAGCAGGATAAAGTGATCGAGAGAGGGTCCGTGGTGGCTCGTCGTATAACGCAAAGCCAGTCCGTAAGAGCTAGGGAGCAGGTTTTGTGTGAGGGCATAGATTCTGACGTCAGGCTTCTCATTCTCGCTGATGAAGGTATCTGTAAAGTTTCGTCCTCAACCGCAAAGCAAAAGTCAGGAATGACGGCTAGTAATAGCAACAAGAAAAAGAAAAGGTCTTTTGGTGGCCCTTCGAACTGGTACTCTTTTACCCAATAGTGGATGGGTTGGGTTTTTGTTGTTATGTTTTTCTTGTTTTCCTATCCACGCGGGTTGTGCGTGGTTTATGCTTTGTCGTTAGCTTTCCCCCGCTTAGAGCGGGGGTTTGGTTTTATTTGTTGAATTCATGTAGATCGTAAACCCCTAGTGGTTTTCATGTATTTTCCTAGGATATGCCCCTTGTAATCTTGTATTTTTCCTTTTCTTTTATATTACAATTAATTTTTTTGGGTAAATAATTGTGACATAAAAGGAAAGAAAAAAATTACATGTTTACAAGGGGCAAACCCCAGGCCTTACAAACCCCAAACAAAAAAAAAACAAAGAAGACAACAAAATTCAAAGCAACACAACCCGGCTTTAGGTTAAGCCGAAACCAAAGAAAACAAGATTGCCAAAGATCGGTGCCCCGGACATAACTGAAAATAGTAACGACCGGGGAACCGAGAGCATATAATAAACCTAAAACAAACAGGATTAACCAGCAACAACCAAAAGAAATTAGAGGATTCCAAAACAAAAAACCTGTCCACGCAATTACATCCAGGAGAAAGCTAAGTCACATTTGGAGAGAATCATGCCCCACCCATATGCAACAATGCCACCCCCCAGATGATGCAGTAAAAACACAATTAAACCCACAAAAGGAGCAAGAGGACTCCCACTTCAGCCTACACCTTGTAACAACCTTCAAAAATCGCATAACACTATCCAACAGCCAATCTCTGTGCAGTAGTCTGCATCACCCTAAAGGCAGCTTCACCCAGACATTATATAGCCACAAAGCAGCTAAAACTGTGCTTCCTTCCAAAACAAACCAAACCTGTATCGCCACCTGAAACAGTTGTAAGGATCTAGGCATAGTTCACCAAAGAGAACTCCGCAATCCCAAAATTGGCCCCATAAAATAGGACCTAATTGGAGCTATGACAGGATCCCGAACACACACACCCACAGCCCCTACACAAACTGTAGGGGAAGGCTATATACCAAATCAAAAGCAATTGAGAGAAAAAATCTACACAGACTAGTTGTAGCCAACAAAATAAGGATACCAGCAATAACAGGCTACCATAGCTGAAAAAACTTCCAGCATGGATAAACTAGCATAGCCCCAAGAAGGCATCCACGGCACAGAAAAAAAAAAAGCCAAACAGAAAAAAAGACCTAACCTCATAGGAAAGCATAACAAAACAAGGTATATGCTATGAACACCCCTCATAGCTAGGGATCAAAAACCTGGAACAAGGCAGATAACCTGCAGAGAAACAAAGGCCCGCGGCACATCAAGGCTGCTACCTCCAATGAAAGACCAAGCCTGAAGCAACCGAGTCTTCTTTCTTTTGGGAGCAGGCAACTAAAGGGACCTGAACACATCAACCAGGAAAATCGACTCAAAGAAAGAAAAAATAGGACACACGCACCCTGAAAGGGATGAACATCGAGTAGACTAACAGAAGAACTCAGCACTCCAAGAAAAGAGGACTAATCTCACAAAACAACCAAAAAATTGTATAGCTCAAACTCCAAAAGGAAAAAGAAGCAAATCTCACTAAAGCTCCGCTGGAAACAACTCTGTAAAAGGAACAAAACAGTTCAAATAAGTTAGAAAACCTCTCAACACTCTCTCAGATATAGGTGTATCACTCAACGCTCTAATATATATATATATATATATATATATTACAATTAATTACCCAAAAATTTTTTTTTGCTACTTTTAATATTTCTGACCTTTCTCCTTTTGATGTAGGTGACGATTTGAGGTCGAATCCTTTTGAGGAGAGGGGGAATGATGGGAATCAAGGTGGTCTTAGAGATCCGTTACAAGTCCTAGAAGGGACAATCACAAGATCAAGAGCAAAGAAGATCAAGGACGCAATGCAAGAATTGGTGCAATCTGTCTGGACCAAGCATGCCAATTAATTATACAAGAATCCACCATTCAAGATGGGATCACAAGAAGAAGAACCTATTCCACTTCATGTGATACAAGCTATGGAGAGAAGCACAACCTAATATTTGGATTTTAATATTCATGCTTATGGGCTTGTTGGACTATTTAATTTGTTGGGTTTTTCTTTTAATTATTATAAAAAGAATAAGGGTTTGGGCCTAAGTAATTTTGGCCAGCCCATGATTGGGTTTAGTTAAGTTTAGTTTTGGCTAGCACATGTTGTCCCATATTGCTTAGAAATAAAGAATTTCTTCCAACCTTCTCCTATATAAAGGAGCCTCTATGTATTATTTTGACATGAATAAAGTGAAGTACAATTTTCTTTGAGAGAAAGTTTCTCTTGTAGTTCTTGAATGAACTAAAGAACTTATCAAGGTTTCTTCCTTGTGGCGTCCTAGCTACGATCTTGGTTCTTAAAATAAGAGTTCAACGGGTCAAGATTTGTTCCTTGACTTGATTTTGATGTTCTTGGGTTTATTTCAATTTGTTCGTGGGTTCAAGGGGATTCAAATCCTTGCGGGTTCACATCAGATTAAGCTCGAGGATAAGGGGATGAGTATGAGTTGTAGATATGCTGAGATAAGTATGGGTCGTGGCTGTGTTAGAATGTGTAAGGGTTCGGGTTACGGTTCTAGCATGCAGCGAGTTTCAGTTCTGTGGGATTCCTACGAGAATGCAGGTTTGTGGTTTGGTCGTTATCCTAGTGATTAGGAGATCATGTTTAGAAACTATGCTGGGTGTATAAGGGTTAAAAGGGACGTAGAAGGGTTCGATGGTGTTGTTGCCTTAGTGCTAAGACAGCATATCTGAAGTGTGATATGCTTAGAGGTTGTTTGTGTTCGATCTTAGGTTCAGAAGTGGGTATGTTGTTTGCCTATGGGAACGAAGTGTGGAGTAATAAGGTTCAGCAGTGTACCGTGTGGTTTGGGTGGCTTGGGATGATAGGCGAGAAATCATGAGTTAAGATGTTAGATGCATGCTTTGAGGGCGGAAGTGCAGACCACGTCTGTGTGGTTATGGGAGTTAATACTAACTTTGGATGAAAGGTCTCAGGATTGAATTTCCTTTGTTTGGTGCTGTTTGCTTCTTATGTGAGTTGCTTGGATGGTGGGCTCGAGGCCGTGACGTGGTTGTGGTTTAACTAGCAGAAGTTAGATTAGTGAAGCGCAACCTTGTGAAGTGAGAGCTTGGCGCAATGGGAATGTTGATATGTGTCTCTGTGTATGACTGGTGACAAGCTTGTGGTCCTATGGGATGTATTGTACAAGGTATGAGGATGAGAGCTTAGTGTAACGAATGGTCTGAGTATCGTGATCGGGGTCGCCGGTAGTTGGGTGACCATGGTCGATGTGGCCTCAAGGTAACATTTACAAAGTTCTTTGGGGGCTAAGTGCTGATGGGTACTGAGAGTACACTGAGGTTCGGTCATGGTTTCTTGTTGACCCTTTTTTTTTCTCTGAACAGACAGAGAGAGTTCCCTTATAGACGGTTATTAGGTGCGAGCTGTTTCATCTTAGTTAGATGTAGATGCTGGGATCTTGACTAATTCAAATTTGGTTATGTTATGAGCCTGTGAAAATCTCTATGGATCTTGTATCCATGTTGTAGTCCTTTGAGTTGTGCCTCAGAAACTTGTATTGCCAGGATCGGGTGATGGTAAGACGAATTCTTCACGGTTTCAACGCGTGGTTGATGAGTATATGCGTTTAAATGGTATGTATGGCTATGTTCTTTCCTAGATGCATAGCATCTATGTGTATGATCTAGCATCCGATTGCTTCTCCGGTTGAAGACCGTAAAAAATTGCATGATTGGGTTAGTATTATCCTGTAGTGAAAGACCGTAAAAGAGTACGTATGAGTGTGGTAACATAGTAGGTCGTGGTAACCTAGTTAGAGTATGACTTGTTATGTATGATGGTTGAACCAGTTGGGTTGTGTTCCTAGTGAGGTCGAGTTGGTACACGAAGAATGCTTATGCTTGTCCTTGTTGACGAATGAGTTAGTGTTGAGACATAGAGTTCCTTCCTGTAGTGATCAACTGAGAATTGTTAACCATTGTGTGTAGTTTATTCTGGGTCGTGTGGGGGTATGGTTGTGCTTCTAGCTCTTAACAATGTGCGAATTTTGTCAGAATCGTGCGGCTGGGATATTCACACGATGGGTTTCTGATAGATTTTTGTGGGTTTGGAATTGTGTTCCGTTTGGGGCTTAAAACTACTCAGAGTTCTTAGAGTCGATGAGTGATCATCGACTGTGGTAAGTGTTGTGTTTTGGTATAACCGTTTATCTGGATGGTGATCCCGAGAATGTGGTAAGGTATGAGTCAGGAAGGATTCAATGTTTGAAAGGCCTTAGTTTTTTTGGTCTGTTGGGACTAATGCGATTATTTGGTGTGAAACAAAAGGGCCGTGATGAGTTCTGTATAAGAAGAAATTGCTAAGTGTAAGACACAAGTATTGGTTCATTACTTGACGGATAAGTCTTGGGCTTGAATATTCTACTGTTGTAGATTCAAGGGATCGATGTATGTGTTATGAGTTTGAGGTTGGATGTCGGATGACGGTGATCATGTCTAATTTGCGGTTGATTTGTAGACTTAGAATCAGTGATCTGATGGCGAATCGTTGAATTGTGTAGTGATGTGATGTTGCATGGGAAATATGATTGGGAATTGGATACCTATGAGATGTCCTGTCTGCGTGGCGTGTCTGGTTTTTGACTCATTGGGGTCAGGTGTTTTTGTGGTTGTGATGCTGTGTTGGTTTTCGTTTGTGTGGAATCTTGTCTTGGACAATGGTGTGACGCCTAGTGTTCCTCTAGGGTGAGAATTGTGATTCGTGATGGAAGATTGAATAGAGGATGAAGGTTTATATAAAGTGTGTTCTTTGGTATTCTATGTGAATTAAGTGAGCTTTTCTCTGACATCGGGTGTTTGTGTTGTTGCTCGTGGATGGGCATCGTATCAACTTCAGTGATGGCGTTGTTAGCATCAACAGCGTAGCGATGTGGTATCAAAGTGGGTGGTCATCTAGTGTCGTCAGAACCTGAGTAAGGTTCGTGCGTAGAGCATGTGACTTCGTGTGACCGATGTCAGATTGAACGTCGTGTGTTTGGACTCACGAAGTTGGTCTTTGGTATGCATTGTGACGTGTGATCGAGCAGGTATGTGGCAGTGTGAACGAGGGTGATAGTCTCTATGTCCTGGAGTAGAGAGTGTTTGGGACCAAATTCCATGGTGGATTGGTCTCGTATTATACGTTTGTCGCTTGAGTGGTTTGTGTTCGATGAGAGTTATGTTTTGAGGTTTTGGGAGTGTGAATTGGATCTTGATCTGGTGTTTTATGGATGACGGTAGTGTCAGTGGGACTTTGCGCGCGCGGTCAGTCTATGTGGACATCGATTCTTCAAAGACATGTTTGCATCGTGTGATGAAATATTTGGGGTTTCAATTGTTGGGGTATTTTTTTGTTGTTGTACGGTGTTGCTGGGTTTGCATTAGAGAACGTTAATGGTTGAGGGGATAGTCTTTGGCTTGAGTTCCAATGTTGAATTTCAGGGATAGAATTCCTTTAAGAGGGGGAGAGTTGTGAGATCCTGATCCGTTTTATTTTTTAAATGACTTAAGTGTTGATGGAGTTAGAGTTAACACTTGACCTTGGTGACGTTTTAAGTGAATGTTTGGGCCTGTGCATAGATCTATGGACCTTTTTCAGTCGGCAAGAAGGTTCAGTCGATTGAAGTTGGTGACTTAGTCGACCAACTTGGTTTTAGTAGCTTTTCAGTCGACTGAGGTGGGAAGTTCAGTCGACTGAGTGGGCAGTGTTGTAGTTCAGTTGACTGAGTGGGCAGTGTAGTGGTTCAGTCGACTGAGGTGGGTGATTCAGTCGACTGACTTGTGGCGGTGGAGAATTTTTGGTTTTTCCAGTAGCTTTTCAGTCGACTTATGTGATGGATTCAGTCGACTGACTTCCTATGTTTGAGTGGGGCCTACAAATATCAGCATTATGTTGGATATTTTCAGATCTTATTTCTTTAAGACCAAGTTTCTTTTCTTTCCTCCACCTTCTCTCTAGTTTTTGGTGGGCCCAGGGCTTAGTTTTTGGCTATCAGATAGCGGATCCTTAGTATCTGTGCCGGGGGCTTTGCATTTATCTAGACATAATCTTGTTTTGACGAAATTCATTTTTCACGGAGTTCGAGGTGTCGAGTTTTTTATTCAAAGAGGTCCTTCCTAGACTCTCATATCTTAAAAGGGTGCTACGTGGAATATTATACGTTTTTACCATTCTAAAATGTATGGGAAGTTGTTTTAGGTGTTTAATCTCTATTTGGTTGGACGAAATGATTTTTAAAGTGTTTTTATGGTTTGTCTCATGTTGATGGACGTGTGGATGTCCTTGATTTTCAAAAAGGTGGTCTAAAAATGGAGGGATTTGTGGAAGGTTTCGGAAAAAACATGTTTTGGTGGTTTGGAGCTAACCCTTGGGGTTGAGCTTGGTTTTTTTGTAAACATTTGGTTGAAATGTGGGTTTATCTCGATGGATATGTGAATGATACGATGGTATGTATGTGAATATTTAGTACACGTCTATGTGCGTACTTATATATGTTGAATCATGCAAAGATTTGCATATTAGGGTAAGTGATTGTCCCTCGGTGAAAGACTGCAAAGAATTGTATATTAGGGCAAGTAATTGTTCTGCGATGAAAGACCGCGAAGAACGGCATATTAGGCAAGTGATTGTCCCGTGGTGAAAGACTGCAAAGAATTTGTTAATTGGGTTAGTATTATCCCACGATGAAAGATAAAAGGGTACAACATGCATACGAACACTGTTGTGTATGCTTACTATATTGTCAGACATTATTAGATGTCGAGAGATGACTGAAAAATGTATGGTTTTTTAGAAGTAAAACTATTTTTCTTTGAGGCTCGTATGAGTCAGAATATTCATTTTATTCGTGTTAACATGTTTTTTTTTTGAATTCATGCTAGTATGTTTTTTATTGGGCTTTGGCTCACGTTGTGGGATTTGTGAAAACCTTTTTCAGATGAGCGTGGTCATATAGGTTGATCTTGAAGCGCTCGGAGGTGGTTGATGACAAGGCTCTTTCTGTTTTGTCCTTGCTAGGTAGTTTATATCGTTTGTATATGGATCATGTTTGATGTATCATGTTTTTTATTTGAAAGTATGAGTTATGTAATTCTTATGGCTGTGTAGCCGATGTATGCATGATATATGAGAGAGAGACCATGGGTTGGTTGTTGATTTTCGTAATTTATTATTATGATTTTTATTGGTTGGTTCGACATTTTACAAAAGGATTTTTAATTGGTTTATGTTTCATATAAACTCTTGTGTTTCGAGGGAGATTTTGGAATGATTTATGCTTTTTTATAAAAAGTTATTTCTTTGCCCAAAATGTGTGTTTTGTTTCAAAGGCTTGGCTTTTAGGGCCGTGACCATAACCTCTCAGGCTACTCTTTTAAATTAAATAAACCCTCAGTAGTGTGTTTTATAAAAGTTTTAACCTTGTTTTGGTGTTATGGTTTTTGACCCATTTGTGTTTGGGCTGTTTTGGTGCATCGTAGTATCCCAAAATGGTTTTTCGTGGGCGTTTCGTGTGACCTGGAGTTTGGGGCATGAAATAAACAATTTTCTAAACACCAGGAACACACCCAAGGTGTAATCAGGGAATATATCCCAAAATATTTATAAATTGGCAACCAGGGACGCCTTGGACTTAGAATTGAAGGAAATGATGACTCCAATATATCCCAACCCACAACGGTATAAACATGATGGACTCAAATATGCCATGATGTAATTATGCTAATTCCCATGGTGGTACAACAAGCATTTCAAAGTACAACTACATATAGCATGGCATTTAAACAAAACATGGCATAGCACAAGGTACAAGTTATTAAAGCACTAAGTACAAGCATATGAAACATAAGATACAATTCTCAAGACATGGTTCACATTTAATGGAATGATTTCTAATCATCATATAATCACTCTAAATCATTATTTATCCAATTTAAATCAATTAAAACATGTAATTCAAGTTTCATAACAAAGCAATGTTCAATCACACACTTAACAACTTAATGGCCAACTTTCAAGTGTCAATTTAAAAAGGACAGTAGTGTTTTGAGGTATTTAAACTTTGAGTTAGGTTCTGGTTTTTGGTCACCATTTAAATAAAAATATTTTATACAACTTTTGTGTTTAACACTAAGGCCAAATCGTAAGGCAACTAAGTGAATAAATTCCCACAAGCGAAAAGCGAAAACGGTTCAGCACTTAAACAGAATATTTACAGAAAAAAGGGTCTCAGTTAGCCTCAAGTTTGGGGTATCAAATCATGTCACACTGGGCTGATGTTTGGATATGTTCTAGCCCTATGTGTTCCCTCCATTTCTCATGAATAGTGCTCAGGATAGTTATTTGAAACAAGTTAGAGAAATAAGTCATTTTATAAAATGTGTTCAGGCGGTATAAAACACACAACAGAATCAGTTTTTGAGAAAGAGTTTAAAAATAGTTTGAGGGGACATCCAGGGTTTGTTGAATCTAATTTTTGGACAACAACTATTTAATATGTTATCTACATTTTTCATGAAAATCACTTTTGAAGAAGGTCACTAGAAATAGGAGTTTTTGGTTGCACAAAAATGTGTGACAGAAGGTTCTGTTGTTCACTGAACCACAACAATGATAGGTTCTGTTTTTGACAGAAGGTTCTATCAAAACTCAATATTTTAGGCTCGTTGTTGGTCTAAGCCCAAATCACGTCTTCAAATAGGGTTTTAAGGTCCACATACTAACTAGTCTGAAACTGACACATTTTGGAAAAAATGTTATATCTCAAGTTCTACTCACTAAAAATAGTTCCAAAAAAAAATATTAGATGAAAGATAGCATCGAAACTTAGGTCTAGATATAAAGAATAGGTTTAGATCATGTTTCTACATTTAGTTATGGATTTTCAAAGTTTGGGGCAGAAAGCTCAAAAATTATAAATCTCAGGCGATTATGTGCTCTAGCTACCTAGCATGTTAAGTGTCAAGATTGGACCTATTTTCTTTGCATGCATGTATTAAAAAATTACATATCAATGTTCGAGAACTCTTAGAAGTCACAAAACTCAATATCATTAAGATGCACACACACAATAAGCCACAAAAATATGAACAGTCCATGTTTTTTATACCATGACGCCTTTTTCTTTCCTAGTTTTGATTCTTGTTCTTCGTTCCATTTTTAGAGATGGATTGAGGGAGTTTATGGTGAATCTAATTAGGGAGTTTTGAAGTGTTTACTTACTTTATAAAAGAGTAAGTAATAGTGGGTGAAGAGCTATAACCTTCTTGCTCCTTCTTGGATTCATCTTCTTCTTCTCCTTCCTTTTTCTCCCAAGACTTGAAGAACACTTAGAGCTAAAAATTCTGGTCTCTCTCTCTCTCTCTCTCTCTCTCTCTCTCTCTACCCGAAAATGAGGAAGGAAAAATGTAGAAGACTTAGGCTCCTTTTTATTGAAAAAGAGAAATGATGAGACTTCTCAAATAAGCTTCTTTAACCTAGGGTTAGTTAGCTTAATTAGATGTAGTTAGCTGTAGAGATTTTTATATGTAGCTTGGTGGCCAAGTTTTGGTACAAGTTTCTAGGACTAAAAAATGTGATTTGTCTTATTTATTATTATATTAAAGGTTTTTTGATGTATTTATACTACATTATCTAAGAAAAGGTTTTTGTTTGAATTTTCTTTAATTCCATTGGTTTCTTCTCAAGAAATATTTATGTAAGAAAAAGGGGATGGAGAAGTCAGCAAAGGGCTGTTTGGGCAGGCAAAAAGCTGATTTTGCATTATTTTTGTGTTTAACTGAGGTATTGGTATAATATTGTGCAAGAAAATATTTCAAAAATAAATTTGATATATCTTTTTGGTATCCTAACCCCTTAAAACATATTATGTTAGTAATTTTATGATTAGTTTAGTCTTCCCATAATTTATTATAATTTTTTATAACAATTGATTAATTAGGTGTCGATAAATAAATTACTTTAAGCTAGTTTGACAAGATGTAATTTTTTGACTTATTTAAGTGTGTAAGAACTTTAATAATAATTTATTTGCTTTTGTTGGCCTATAATATTATATAATTAAGTATATTACTTATTTGAATAATTTTGAGTCTAATGATGCTTGATTTGTACATTTTTTTCTCATTTTTCCACTAAAATGTAAAAAGTCACTTTTTGGCAGATACTCCTAGGTAGAACCAACCACTAAGGCGTATTTTTATTATTTTTGTTGTTATTTTATCTTTTTCTATTTATTTGTATTTAAATATTTAATTTACGGTGTTCATGTGTTAAATTCTGAATTTTTAAAACTTTTTGGTGTGCCAAGGGTATTTTGGTCATTTTATATTTTTTATGAGAATTTTTTATTTTTAATTTAATATTGCATGCTAATCACTTAATTTGGGACGTTGGGAGTTTTCTTTTGGTGTTAAGGTTTTGCCTCTTGTGTATTAGGTCTTCGTGGAATTTTCGAATTGAATTAGGATTTTGGGTTTCTACCTTTTTAGCGGCCTATGATCTTGTGGGCTAACCATTGCTAATATTTAGATTTGAACTGGGTCATTACAACTAGGGTCCAAACTGGGTTGTTATAATCTACTCCATTTAAATAAATTTTATCCTTGAAATTTTGTCACATACTCTTTCGTGGAAAAGGTTGTGGATGATTTACGTGCATTACGCCTTCTCGTTTTCACGTCAAATTTCTTACTTTTGTGGTGTTGCCATAGAGCTCGTATTAGCATAATCGCTTTTCTTCTAGAGTTTCTTCCGTCGGGTCTTTATCAAGTTCTCCTTAAAGTACATGATTCTTCACCGAGGTTGGGTTCCATGTAATCTCCTCTATTGAACTTGAGGGGTCTATGCTGTCGATCTTTATAACTCTCTATTTTGATCTTCTTAGTCGTGTCGAGTATGCTATCCTTCGTAACAATTGGTTTCTTCAGCTTTAGCATATTGATGAATTGCAGTATCGTTCGCATTAAGCTTCCAATGGGTGCATGCCAATGTTTGCTCGGTAGCCATTGTTGTAGATGAATTTGACCAAAGGTAGGTGTCCTTCCTTTTTAAATTCCATTATGTGGACTCTTAACCTTGCGTGTTCGGACTGCTTGCTATTTTTGAAGGTGAGACGTGGTAATGAGGCAAGGCTCCGTTCCTAAGGCTGTTTGTAAACTCTACTTGAAAAGTGGAGAGAGAGATGTGGGCCTCGGTCATTTACAATAAAGGTAGAGAACTCTCGTAGGTGCAAAATTCCATGGGGTTACTTTCGTCTTGAAGTCACTGATGTGTTGCTGATAGAAAGTGAGCGGTCTTTGTGAGCCAACCCACTATAACCCAGATGTCGTTGTGTTCTTGAGGCGATTTTGGTAGTTTGGTAATGAGGTCCACAATCACACACTTCCATTTTCATTCCAACCTTTCCAAAGGTTGTTCCGTTATTCCTGCCCTTAGGTGTTGGTACGTGTGGTTTGAGTGCCTCTTCCAATAACTGGATCGTTTCTCAAGTAGTTAATCAACCTAGGGTAAAATGAATGTGACAAGAGGTATGGCTGTGGTGATTGTGGCGTCGGGATTCAGGGTTTCATTCAAAAAATTAGGAATTTAAGAATTATTTTGAAAACTTTTAACACCTTGAAAACCAAAAGATTTTAAAAATCTTTTTTGTTAAAAGATGGAGTCATCACTTGGCTTTTGAGAAAAATCAAGAAAAACAAAAATGGGCCACTAATCTTTAAAATGTTTAACTAAAGAAAATAATGATTTGGGGTCTAAGGTACGAATCGGTGAAGGTGTTAGGCAAAGCATAATTGTGACTGTTTGAATTAAACTGTAATGAAGGTTAACTAAATTCACTACAACTAAGCATGCTTTCAAATTTGACGATCAAAGTAACTGAACCTAGTGATATCAAATCTAAAGAGTAAACATGTTCACAATCCTACTAATCAGAATTATTAAACATGATGATTAAACCTAGTGACAACGACACTAAAGAAATAACATGCAATTTAGCAATTAACATCCAAAATTAAAACCCAACCTCCCCACGAGGGTAGAAAATGTGAGGAGAGAAATGTTGGGATTCCAATAAAATACATGACACGCGACTATTCAGAGGAGCCCTCGAGTCGTGGAACACAGTATCTTCTACTTGATCCTCTAATATCAATCCAATTCCAGTATGTAAGTCAAGCTCGAGCGGTAATATGTGTAGGGGTGTGAGTCGAGAATATGGAAAAGTACCGGCGTACTAGGAATTCTACTCGATAAAGCAGTACCGGCGTACTTGACGGAAGCTCGAGCACGACCATCATCATTTGTATGCTCGTGTGTTTTGTAGCCTAAGATTGGCAGCTCGATCAAATGAATGTTGTCTCTGGGTTTTTGACATAACTCTGAAATTATAAAGTCTCTCTGAAAAGTCTCTTTGAAACTACTGTATGTCAACGCCAATTAAAAAGTCTCTCTGAAATTATACCAAAGGTATATAGAGTATGCAAACCAATGAGGTGCTGCCACGTTCGATGCTTAGACTGGGCTCACAAAGCTTGTGGTCGCCACCGTCAAAGGTTGCGACCGTGACAAAATTTACGATTTCCAAGAGATTCATATGGCAGTCGCAACAATCAAACAAATGGTTGCAAAGTTCAAAGTTTGCGGTTGAATTGCTTGGGCGAGTGAACAACCAGGTCGCAAGGTTTTGAAGGTTGCGGCCACAAAATTCAAAAGGTGTGATCTTGTGGTTTAGTTTCACGGAGTACTAGATTCGAATTTTTTCTTGACGATCGTGCAGAAACATCATTCCACTTAGTTTTTATCTTCAGACTCAATTGGATAAGCCTAAGATTTGGTGGGGTCAAATTGGGATGTTCATAGTTGCCCCTCTTTTACACAACTTGTGCAGCAACGTGTGATGTGAATTATGTCAAAAACCCAGAGACAACATTCATTTGATCGAGCCGCCAATTTTAGGCTACAGAACACACGAGCATACAGATGATGATGGTCGTGCTCGAGCTTTTGTCAAGCTGCCTACGTACCCCTTTGCTACGGACCAGACTAAAACATAGCTCCGGGGCAAATGCAAAAGATAAAATAAGTAAAACATAATGCAGATGCTAAAACAGACACCTTAAAGGTCGAGTTAAGACCCAGAGGAGCACAAGCAATCAACAATTCAAAAATCGAGTCAAGATCTAAGAATTCGGCTGGGGATAAAATAATTAAAAGGATCGAGTTAAAATCTTAAAAATTATCTTAAATGGAAAGGCAACATAAATTAATAGGTCGAGTCAAGACCTAAAAATTCGGAATGAGAATGGAAAAAAATAATTTAAAAGTCGTGTAAAGACTAAAAAATTAAATTTATCAAGGAAAAATCACAAATTAATAGGTTGAGACAAAACCTAAAAATTTGGGATGAAAGCACGGGATAAAATAATTAAAAGGTCGAGTAAAGATTTTAAAATTCATGTGCGATGGTGGGTGCAACCCATACCATGCCCTAGCTCCTCTGTTCTCGACCAATTTCAGGGGAGTTACGAGTACGGGGGTTGGTTATTGAACTTATGGGGTTTCCCCAAATCGAATTCAGGGGAAGTATGACGTGCCAGCGATTGCAACGGAGAACCTCCAGAGGGTTTCTCCTCCTCGGCATCAGTCAACGAACAGCGTGGGGAAACAAGCCGTTCATGCAAGGGTTCCATCTCCGAAAGTGAACAGCGCCTCCACGGTAGTGGCGCCGCCTCCCACTCTAGTTGGGGATGGTGCTCCTCACGGCAGATTCAAGAAGGAAGCTGTAGAAGCTCTGAACCGGGCTAGGCGATGATTAAGCCCCCTTAATAAGGACCAAATCTGTGCTATTGAAGCTAGGTTGGAAAATGGCAAAGGCCAATATTTAGTTGAGGAGCTTTTCGTTCTTTCTCTTGGTATATTGCTTACCTCTTATGGCAAGAAGGAGGAGCCCTATGGACATTTCGCCTCTATGGATGCGCTCCCGGAATTGGTGGAGCTGGCATCAGCCGACGAAAAAGAGAAGAGGCTGGTTCTTGCGCCCTGCCACTTTCCCCTATTTTATCTTCCCTTCAACTTGGTGCCCGCTCCATCCATGGAAACCGATGAGGTTACTGTAGTCATGGTACCCATCCAAGGCATGGGTCTATTAGTGGTTGGCCTGATATACAAACTGGTCGTGTGCCCTATGTGAGAAACGGTGCCCCTGAGGTGTTCAATCCAATGCCTAAGAAGAGGTCCTGGGCATCCCTGTTGACTAATCGGAGCCCTTCTGGTTTATGCCTGGAGTATGTTAATATTGGGGATCCTGAGCAAGGTCGTATTGTTGAAATTGAGGGGGACTTAGTTGATGATAAAGAATGGGAGTCATGCCTTGTGGGTTATTTCCTTGATGCCAATTTGGATTTTCCATTAGTTAGAGCGACTGCACGAACGTTATGGAATCAAGAAGGATTGTCTGATGTATATGGTAATGATAAAAGGTTTTATTTCTTTAAATTCAAAAGCATGGAGGCAATGGAACGTGTCTTGGACAGAGGGCCATGGCATTTTTCAGGGAAGCTCCTCATTCTTAAATGTTGGAGGAAACGGCTATGTCTTACCAAGGAGGCTTTGCATAAGATTCCGGTGTGGATAAAGTTCCATGACCTCCCTCTGGAATTTTGAAATGCCCAGTGCTTGAGTTGAATTGCGAACGTGTTGGGGGTTCCTCTGCTCTTGGATCGGGCCACAGAATCTAAACAACGTATTTCCTATGCCAGAGTTTGTGTTGAAATTGATTCGTCCAAACCTTTGAAGGATGAGATTACTATTAGGTGTGAAGGTGAATCTCTTCAAATTCGTGTGGAGTTCCAAGGGCTTCCTGATATTTGTTCATCTTGTAAGGCTTTTGGTCACGCGCTCAGTCAGTGCAATAGTAGTTCTTATAAGGAAGATGTAGAAAAGGATGAAGGCCATGGCGAGTGGATTCAAGTTGGGAATGGTAGAATTGTCACCCATGATAATCTTGTTATTAGAAATTCTAGCCCTCCGGTCCTAGTGGAGAGAATTAGATCCGAGCAAGCTTCGGTCCCGCCGGATGTTTCCCCCCGTAGTGTGGAGCAAAACATAGCTGTGGCTGAGGGCCCTCGAGATGATGCTCCTATTGGGAATTTTACATCGTCAACCGATGTGGGCGACAGAGAGCAAGCGGCACATGTGGCGATCTCTAACTCTTTTCGAGCGCTTTTGGATGTGGAAAATTGTGAGACAACGAATTTATGGTCCCCGATTGACGGGGATCATGAAGCCCTTTCCTCTCCCCCCAGGCAGAAGGCAAGGGGAGTAAGCAGGTTAAGCAATCTAGTGGTAAGAAAAAGAAAAAACCATCTCTTGGTCATTTAAGTTTGTAGTTCTATCTAGTGGGGTTGGTTAGTGGTTTGTAGCTCGCTTGTTGTTGGCCGTCAAGTTCGTCTGCGGGAGTGGATTTGTTATTGTGTCCTTCCCATCCATGAGGGTTGTATGTGGTTTTTTTACTTTGTTAGCAGTTCCCCCCGCATCCAAGCGGGGGTGAAGTGGTTCATGTTGCTTAGTATCCTTATTTTGTTTGGAAAGTGATGTAACTACCCAGGGTATGCCCCTTGGACTCATGTATATTTTCTTTTCTTTATGATACAATTAATTACCTAAAAAACTTTTAAAATTAAATTTATCAAAAAAAATCACAAATTAATAGTTCGAGTGAAGACCTAAAAATTTGGGATGAAAGCACTGGATAAAATAATTAAAAAGTCGAGTAAATACTTTAAAATTAAATTTATCGGGAGAAAACCACAAATTACTAGGTCGAGTCAAAACTTAAAAATTTGGGACAAAAACACAGGATAAAATAATTAAAAAGTCAAGAAAAGACTTCAAAATTATATTTATCGGGAGAAAATCACAAATTGATAGGTTGAGTCAAGACTTAATAATTTGGGACAAAAACAGGGGATAAAATAATTAAAAAGTCGAGTAAATATTTCAAAATTATTTAAAAATCCCAAAACAGACAACCAAACATACCCTTAAGAACAAACACAAAACCCCAAAACACAATAATGACAAAACAGGTACGTCCGCAACATCTAGAGTTCGTGGTTGCAAGGTCTAAAGGACGAGGTCGCAACGTGACCGTTGCTGCAGGTTGTGGTCGCAAGAATCTGTTTGGAGACAGCTTGCGGTCGCAAGGAAACGCTTTACTCTCCACACCATCGCAACATCCGGATGTTGCGGTCATAACATCCAAGTGCCATAGAGGCCCCCCAGACGTGCGGGCAGCCTCACTTTGCACTCCTCACTTTCTCTCCAGCTTCTGCTCTCTCTCGAACTCTCTCAAGATTCCAAAGGCTTTTAAGACTTTTTTTTTAGCATTTTCTCACTTCTTCACATGGCAGGCCACAGTGACGATATATTTAGGGCACGGTTAGGACCTTTTGCCTTTGATAGCTCTTCACATGGAGCCATAGGAGGTGCTAGCTCTAGTGTTCCTACTGGTGAGATTTTTGTGCCTCGGCTTTCCACTGCTATGGGGGCTATGGACATTCTTGCGACCGAGGTTGAGTGGTCTTTGCTTCGTGCTGTTGAGGACCAGGACAGGGCGACACGGGTGGCAACCGCAACACAAGCAGTTGCTGATTAGGCAGTAGCGGAGCAGGCAGCTACTGAGGCCGAGATTTTTGACTTCTTGGATCCCCATGCTGGTGAGGGGATCCCCACTCCTTTTGACCCTCGTCACTACGCTCCGGCTCCTCACCGTCTGAGACCCAACGGGATTAGGAGATACAAGCCTTCAGTTGCTAACGTCGCTCCCGACCTTCTTCTTCGTGAGCCATAGGACCACCTCTCCCACCATAATAATGTTGTAAGTCCTCTTTTCTTCTCCTTCAATTCAGAATATAGGAGCATGACTTGTAGCTTTGTATTTGAACATAGATGCATGTTTCGAATCCTCTATTACATGAGACATGATGTATGTGACTGAAGAACTTGTAACCGATTGTAGCCAATTATAATAACATAATCAATATAACAGGAACTTATAATGGAAAATGCATTTCAAATATATTGTTAATATTAAAAGGACAAACCAAGACATCGAACTGAGGACTAAACAGATTACCTGAGCAACTGGAGATTTTAGAACAAACACTTGGACGCTAGGGTTTAGAACATAGGTGCCTGAAAAATGGGGCTTAAAACATAGGATGGTTGTGAAGCAGGGCTTTTGAGAAAACGTATAGGTGCCTGAGGAGCATAGCATAAGGTGTTTTTGAAGAGCAGGGCGTTAGAAAATATATAGGTGCCTAAGGAGAAGGGCTAAGGCTGCATAAGGAGCAGGGCATTAGAAAACATATAGATGCTTGAGGAGCAGGGCTTAGGGTGCCTGAGGAGTAGGAGTTTAGAAAATATAAAGGTGCCTGAGGAGCAGGGCATGGGGTGCCTGGGGAGCAAGGCTTTAGAAAACATATAGGTGCCAGAGGAGTAGGGCTTGGGGTGGGGAGCAGAGCTTTAGAAAATATATAAGTACCTGAGGAGCAGGGCTTGGGGTGCCTGGGGAGTAGGGCTTTAGAAAACCTAAAGATCGTCACATACACACGAACCTAGGGCAGGATTTGCCTGGCACACCAGGGCTTAAGGCGCCTAGCTTGTTAGGGCTTTAGAAAACGTAAGGATCGTCACACACACATGAACCTAGGGTTTGAAAAAGAGTTTGTCTGGCACACCAAGGCATATGGTGCCTAGCTCACTAGGGCTTAAGAGTACTTAAGGATCGTCACACACACATGAACCTAGGGTTGGGTTTACCTCGCGCACCAGGGTTAGGGTGCTTAGCTCGCTAGGGCTTTAGAAAACCTAAGGATTGCCACACACACACAAACCTAGGGTTGGGTTTACCTAGTGCACCAAGGCATAGGGTGCCTAACTCACTAAGGCTTTAAAAAACTTGAGGATCGTCACACACACACGAACCTAGGGTTGGGTTTGCCTGGCACACCAGGGCTTAGGTTGCCTAGCTCACTAGGACTTTAGAAAACCTAAGGATCATCACACACACACACGAACCTAGGGTTAGGTTTTCCTGGCGCACCAGGGCTTATGGTGCCTAGCACGCTAAGGCTTTAGAAAACTTAAGAATCATCACACACACACGAACCTTGGGTTGGGTTTTCCTGGCACACCAAGGGTTAGAGTGCCTAGCTCACTAGGGCTTTAGAGAACCTAAAGATCGTTTGACACACACGAACCTAGGGTTGGGTTTGCCTAGCACACCAGGGTTTAGAGTGCCTAGCTCGCTAGGGCTTTAGAAAACCTAAGGATTGTCACACACACATGAACCTAGGGTTCGATTTGCTTGGTAC
>JAULJZ010171649.1:24989-48906 GCA_032270985.1 Heliamphora pulchella
GTACACAAGGGCTTAGGGTGCCTAAGGATTGTGACACACACACGGACCTAGTGTTGGGTTTGGCCGGCGCACCAGGGCCTAAGGTGCCTAGCTCACTAGGACTTTAAAAAACCTAAAGATCGTCACATACACACACACGAATATAAGTCCGGGTTTGCCTGGTACACCAGAGCTTATGGTGCCTGTAAAGACGCAGTTCTTTTTTATTTTGAGGATTTATTTAAAACTTGTTTTGAGACCTCCGGTGGAATTGAAAAAAGTGCTAATTTGGAGAGAGAATTAAAATTTTATCATGTAGTGATGGGTGATATGGACCCTAGGTTTAGTAGTGCTTGGGAACATCGTTGTGAGGTATTTGACATATGTTTCGGTTCTGTTTTGGCATCTTTAGTTCAAATCTTCACCTAGTGCTGTCTGCTCGAGCAGTGGGGAGCCCGCTCGAGCGGACAGGTGACCGAGAGTCCGATAAGTGGGGACTGCTCGAGCAGACTATCGACGAGTAGCTTATAAGTGTGGGTTTTAACATTTCTTTTTTATTCTTTCCTCCTCTCTCTCCCTCTAGAGCAGGAGTGGTGACCAAGGGTTTCGGTTGGGGGCCCTCTTTGCACCCCTAAGATGGATTTCTTACCGTTCTCCCGAGTGAACATGCATTAGAAGTTGAAGCTACGCGTTGAAAACTTTCTTGTCATCGTTCGGTTGGTGACTTGTATGGTGGAGCTTGCTAGAACCTTGGATCTTAAGTTTTGAACGTCTAAGAGGTTGGATATAAGGCTTTGTTGATGGAAATTTTGATGATTTTTTGGGCCATTGTTTAGATTATTTTTTGAGCAATTGTTTAAGCACAAAATAGCAATAAACATATCTTAAAACATTGTTCAAAAACTATTAAAATTTGGGCCAAATAGTGCACAAAAAGGCCCAAAACAATAGGCTATTTTTCGACGGTGGCAGTGGCCCAGCAAGTGCTGTTCGGGGCTATTTTTTGGGACTTTTTCGGATTGTATTCGAGGCGTTCTTCGAAGTAACGGGTTGCTAGATATTTGAGTTATTTTTTCAAAAAAAATGGGCTCAAAAAGACCATTGAAAAAACCCCAAATAGTGGCTGTTTGGGCCCGCGACGACTGTTGGGTAGTTTTTCGAGCTGTATTTTGGGCTGTTTTCGGGCAGGTTTTTTCACAGAAAATACTACTTTTTGAAAGTTATTTTTTGGTATAAAAAACGTCAAAAACGGAGTAATGGGGCAGCGGCAAAAGCTATCAGAAGCCGGTAACCGTGTGCAGCGGCGGCAGTAGCGGCAAGGTGGCCAGCGGTCTTGAGCTGGTTCGGGGGCTATTTGATTGTGATATTCTGATACTTATCGATCCTCAAGAGATATATTTGTGTATCATAGTATATTAGAGAAGCCTGATGCAATCAGGATACAACAAATTGACAGAAAAAAGGAGATTATTACAGCTTATTCTCTACTGGAGACTAAAATGTTTCAGCGTTTTACTTTAATCATAAAACTGGGATATATGCATATCGTGTTTATATATATATGAACTGCATGAATGATTGCATATTTGTTTTATTTATCTTGTTAATTTAATTAATTTAGAAATTTGATTTTAATTAAAATATTTTATAATGGAAAATAAAATTAAGTTTTTTTTCATTAATTAATTTTAATTAAACGAAAAACTTTTGATATTTTATTTTTTTACAAAATATCACGTTTAAGATGATTTTTCATAAAATCAAATATTTTAAAAATATGTAAAAATTAATTCTGAATTTTGAATTACGTAAATAAAAAAATATTTAATCAAAATAAATTATTTTTTTTCAAAAAATGTAGAACAGAAAATAAAATAAATAAATGTCTTTAATCAATACCTTAGCTAAAAAGCCAAAGGAAAAATAGTGCATTTATTAAATTTTATTTGTTACGTATTTAAATATGAAAAGATGGTTTGGCAAATCGAAATCTTTAGAATTGTGTGCACGAAAAGATATTTGATTCTTTCAGATCGTGTGGCTTTCGAAATTAATAAATTTATTTTAATTAAACGAATTCTTATAACTCTTCAAAAAATATTTTAAAAATCTAAGTGGGAGCAGAAATTTATTCACAGATAAATTTCACGGTCTCCATCACCAGTTTGCAGGCGATGTAATTAAACCCTGCATATTAGCAATAAGGCCTTCCTCCCCATTAGACAAATTAATTGCGATATCATCAGTACAAATCTCCTTTAGGGATAATTCTGGATAATTGTTAATGTGGATCACTTACCCATCTGTAAGATTCATTGCGAAGCATTGATTTGGAATTAGGTGATGATTAACACTTAACTGTAAATAATTAGTATCCTCTCTATCTGAGTCGCTGCTATTATTTACTGGACCGAAACTATATTAGCTATTTAATTTTATTTGGCATGTTCAGTTGCCTAGATAATAGAATTAATAAGAATTGGCCTGTCTGGTCATACGATGTATAGTAGACGTCCTCCCATCGAAGTATGCTGTTCACAGGATACTAGGCTGCTGGAGAATTTCTTTTGAAATGGTAGAGGAAACCAAATTAAAATAAATTAGTATGGAGGCATCACAGTGGCCAGCGCTTACTCAGCCCCACCTTACCCCCCGGGATTCGAACCCTGTCCAAGCCCCCTTCCCCAACTTACCTACCAAAAAAAAATTAAAATAAATTTAAAATTTTGCTCATCATAATTAACGGTATTTTTAATGATGTGATTCTCATAACTAAAATAGCTTTCAGCCCACTTGTTTCAATACTCAAAGAAAATAAACTAACGGGACCAAATTTTGTTGACTGGAAAAGTAACTTGGATACAGTTTTAACTACCAATGGTAATCCTTTAATACCAAAAAATGTGTTTGTTTCTGAAAAAAGTTATTCCTCTAGGCCGAAAGGCATGAAGAAAGAAAAGGTTCAGAAATAGGGAGACACGATATCCAAGGTAGTTAGTGGGCTACGGACTAGTGTGAAAAATATAGAAAGGCAGATATTTTCACTACAACCAGACACGTGACTAGAAAAAGCTATGTCTAGTATTTCTCAGAAGGTAGAACAATCAGGATAATTTATGTTCACTAGTTGTGAAAACTTGTTTAGTGGTGTTATCTGCCAGTCCCTGGTGTGTAGATAAGGGAGCCACTAATCATGTCTGTAATTCGTTACAGGGGTTCCAATAAACCCGACAGCTTAGTGATGAGGTGATTTATCTACATATGGACAATAATACATAGGTAACAGTAGTAGCAGTAGGAGATGTCATTCTTAATTTTAGTAGAGATCGAGTTTTAATATTAAAAAATTATCTTTATGTACTCTCCATTAGAAGGAATTTAGTTTATATTTCTAGATTGGTTAAAGACGGATATGTGGTTTATTTTAATAATTCTGTGGTTATTAAGGACAATAAATAGATTATCTGTTTTGGTACATTGGTAGATAATCTTTATGTTATTACTCCAATCTCTCATACATTACAACTAACTGAAATGAATAACACATCTAATTTATCATATAGGAGAAAGTTTCCTTCTTTAATGAACGAAACATTTATTTGGCACTTACGCTTGGGTCATATTAATCCAAAAAAAATAAACAAACTAGTAGCAAATGGATCTTTGAGTTCATTAGAAGTGGAGGTACTTTCAGTCTGTGAATCTTGCTTAGAGGGTAAGATGACCAAGAGCTCCTTTTCAGTCAAAAATTATAGAGCTAAAGAACCGTTGAAGCTAGTTCATTCTGATCTGTGTGGTCCTATGACAATCCAGGTTAGAGGTGACTTTGAGTACTTCATCATTTTCATTGATGACTACTCAATGTATGGATATATTTACCTAATGCACCGTAAGTCTGAATGCTTTGAGAAATTCAAAGAATTCAAGGCGAAGGCAGAGGCGAAGAAGCGTCTGGGTAAAAGTATCAAATCACTACGATCCGACCGTAGTGGGAAATATCTCTTTGGAGAGTTTAGAGATTAATCACCTGTCATCAGAAGGGATTGTATCCCAGTTGACTGCACTTGACACTCTGCAATAAAATGGTGCAGCAAAAATAAGAAATATGACTCTTATGGAGATGGTAAGGTCTATGATGAGTTATTCAGGTTTACCTAATTTGTTTTAGAGACTCGCTATAGTGATAGCGGCTTACATTTTGAACTTGGTACCTTCTAAGTCAGTACTTGTGGCACCGGAATTTTAGGATTTTGAAAAATAGTAAACAAATATGGGATTCAAAGGATGTTTAGAAAATATTTTAACACCTTGAAAGCCAAATTTTGAAAACTCTTTTTTGTTAAAAATAGAGTCGCCACTTGATTTTTGAGAAAAACTAAAAAAAACAAAAATAGCTACTGACCTTTGAAACGTTTAACTAGAGAAAGAGGGTTCGAGGGTTAAGGTACGAATCGAAGAAGGTGTTAGGCACACCCCGTTCGCCCAACCATAAGGTTGGACTCTACTAATCATCATTGATTTTTTAATAAGATTTTTCAAATGCATGCAAATAAAGAAAGTGGAGGTAAAGAGAGAACTTTCATAATCAAATAATGAAAATACATAGAATATATGTATATAGAACGCCTAATAAAGCATGTACCAAAAGAAAAATTTTAAATCCTACGGCATGCAATTCTAATTAAAGGATACATGGTGCACGCCCACATGCAATTTTTACAAAAATAACCTAAACTAACATGATTTAAATAAAAGAACAAAAACATGCTAAAAGTCTCAAAAATTATCTAAACATGAATTATTAACAACAAAAGCTAAACACATGCTCAAAACAAATAAAAAGTATGCATGTTATCAAAATAAATTAGGTTAGCATTATCATGATAAATATTTAAAATAACTACAAAAAAATACTGAATTAAAAGAAAGCTTGCTAACAAAGAAAATAAAAAAAAGGGTTTTAATGACAAAAGAAAAATTTTAATCAAAAGAAAATAAGAACAAAAGGATGATTTATAAAATAAAATTAAATCTAAGATAAGAGGTTCTAAAAAGAGGAAGAAAAGAAGCTAAAAATTAAAGAATTTAGATTGGTATTATAAACTAATAAACCTAAACTTAACACATTAAGCTAAAATAGAAGGTTAGGAAATGCTATTAAACTTAATAAAAAAAATATATAACTATTCACATTTTATATTTTAAAAGGGACAAAAGAAAATAAAAAGAAAAAGAAAACAAAAGAAAAGAAAATTATACTTAAAGATGAAATCTAGTTTAAAAGACTTTTTATGATTTTTTTGGTTTATCAAAGTAAAAAAAAACGTACTATGAAAAGAAAATAAAACTATAGAAAAAGAAAATAGCGCTTTGTACTAACATTAAAAGAAAAGAAAAACTAAATAAAATATTATAAGAAAATTAAAGATAATAATAAAATAAAATAAAATACTAGAAAAGAAAAATACTACTATTAAAAGAAAAAAAAAGAGGAGAATAAATACTTGGAAAGGAATATTAAGCTAATATTATAAGAAAATAAAAGAAAATGGTACATTGAAAGAAAAAATCTATATAAAAAAATGGGACATTGCAAGGAAATTAAACTACATTACAAGAAAAAGAAAAGTAAAAAATAAAATAAAATATATTAACAAAGGAAATTAAACTAATACTAGAAAAGGATTAAAAAAAACTAAGTACGACTATTTAACTTGAATGTGAATGTAGTATTGACAACTACATCCACATAAATGTAAGTGCATTTTTATAATAATTAACAATATCAATAAATTGTAATTGACAAAATATATTAGCACTAAATTAATGAAATAATTAAAAAAAGACAATATGCTTAGTGTGGGTGTGTAAACTAAGAAATTAATTAAAATGACTAAATTTCATGAAGCGAATTAAATAACAAGCAAGATTAACTATATGAACGAAAGAAATACGCGAATTGAAATTGAATTTAACCCGATTGCTCCAAAAGAGAGGGAATAAAGTTAGAAGAATTGGGGATCCAAATAAAATACCTAGATTGCTAAGGAATTCTCAAGTCATGGAATGACAATGGGCAATTCAATCCTCGAGCGATGATCCAAGTTAGGGTTTCAGAACTTTGGTATTGGGGGTTTGGCTCTCGGTACTTCAGCAGGGTTTCGGCATCGGGGATCATATTGTTCGGGGACTCGGCAGAGCTTCTCTCACTAAATTTCTCTCTAAAATTCTGTCTTGAAAACGTACGCTAAGGTACGGTATTTATAGAGTTCTTTAACCAATGAGATGCTGACACATTTTGGGATACGTCAGGCCATTTAGAGTTGGTGATCGCCAGGTTATGAGTTGGCAGTCGCCATGTTTGAAAAAATTCTACAAGGTTCTATTGACGATCGCCACAATGTAAGTTGGCAGTCGTCAGGTTGGAGGTAGCAGTCGCCACTTTTGGCTAGGATTTTCAAGAGTTTCTATTAGCGGTCGCCACAACAAACATGGCGATCACCACAAAAAGTGGAGGTTTTCAAAAGGTTCTATTGGCGGTTGCCATTTTGGAGTTAGTGGTTCAACATAATTTTATTGGTTTGAAAATTTTGATGATTGGGTTTAAATACCGAGCTTGGATCATTTCTCGAGGATCGTACTAAGGTACCATTCCAATCGTTTTCATCATCGAATTCACCTAACATTATGCGGGGTCAAATTGGGGCGTCTACAGTTGCCCTTCTTTGATATCACTTATGTAGCAACGCGTGATGCAAGTTATATCAAAGATCCAGAGACAACAGTTATTTGACCAAGCTATCAATCTTAGGCCACAAACGCACAAGTATGATGTTGGTCGTACTCGAATTTCCATCGAGCTACCTACGTACTCCTTTACTAGGGATCAGACCAAAACGTAGTTCATATGACAAAATGTAAGGATGTAGAATAAGAAATATGATGCGAATGCTAACATGAACAAAATGCTAACATGATGCAGACACATAGATGCGATCAAACAAATCCTAGAAATCGAGTCAAGATCTAAAGGGAGCGCAAACAAACTAGTAAAAGATCGAGTCAAGATCTAAGAACTCGATTGAGAATAAGATAATCAAAAGGACCGAGTCAAGATCCTAGAAATTACCTTAGCCGGGAAGGTAACAACGAATTGATCGGTCGAGTCAAGACCTAACAATCCGAAACGATAACGGGATAAGAATAACTAAAAAGTCAAGTCAAGACTTTAAAATCATTCTTATCGGAAGGGTAACCACGAATTAATAGGTCGAATCAAGACATCAAAATTTGGGATGAAGCACGGGATAAAAATAATAATTAAAAGTCAAGTCGCGACTTAAAATTAAATTTATCAGAAGGAGAAACCACGAATTAATAGGTCGAGTCAGGACCTAAAAATTTGAGATGAAGCATGGGATAAAAATAATTAAAAGCCAAGTCACGATTTAAAATTAAATTTATCGGAGAGAAAACCACACACAAAAATTTGTCGAAGTATTTTTAGAAAATACTCGAGATTTTAAAATTATTTTTGAAAAGCACTCAAGGTTTTAAAATCATCATCATTTTTTTTTTGAAAATTAACCAAGATCAAAATACAAGACTTTTAAGAACACATTTTTAGAAAAATTAACACACCAAATTATTTATAAAAATACATGAAATTTTATAAAGAAAATACATAATAAAAGCATGCTCATAATAAAAACTCAAACAATAATAAGAACATATACATGAAATACCTTTAATAATAATAAACTCTCCAAACAGCTCCCTAAAAACCCCAAAGACCCAAGATGATCATCAAACTTGGGTGCAAAGCTCGAGAGCATGACGTAACTGTTGCAAACTTGGCGGTCGCCAAGCTCAAACCCCTCGAGGCGGAGCGTACCTCGCGCCGTGTAGCCGAGGAGAAGGCACGAGCAGCTGCCGAGGCACAGGCAGCTGCAGATGCTGCTGCTAAGGCCGAGATGGCCGACTTTCTGGATCCTGATTGTGACGACCCATTTCTGATAATAACGTCCATGACCGGCCAGTGAGTCAAACCCCACTCGAGACCTCTATTTTTTTTAAAAAATAAAAAAGAAACGATTTATTTAAAATTTTAACTTTTGCCGTTTAATCTTCCCAGAATCTCATTTAAAAAGAAAATCTCAAAGCATACTAAAGTGCATTCATGCAACATTCATATTTTATTTACATATGCAACTAGAAGGATGACAACGTTCATAATTTACATAACAAAGAGAGATAGCAAAATGAAATTCTTCTCCCGCTTTCCTTTAACTTCTAGCTATGCGTCACCTGTTATAATTTTAACAACTCATTAGCAATGCTTGTGTGAGTGCATAGATATTAAGATTTCTAATTTGCCATGAACTATCCAAATTTAACTTTACATAGTTAGGACCTTTATACTTTGTACCAAATATCATACCAATTTTTATCCTTATTCCATCCAACCCTCGATATTTTCCTGCCCCCGAGTCAGAACCTTTTGGTATTGTTGTCCTGTTCCCCCCGAGTAGGGACCTTTGGTATTATTTTCCTGTCTCCCCAGAGCAGAGAACTTTGGTGTTATTTTTTAGTATTATTTTTCTGTCCCCCCGAGTAGGGACTTTCTGGTATTTTTACTGTCCCCTGAGTCGGGACTTTCTAAAATTTTATCAATACTTTTATTGTGTATTCAAAACTCATGTGTTCAATGACTTACTAGCCTAAAAAAAATATAGCAGACATTCATGACTTAGTTTTTATTTCGAGATCTCAAAAGCATGTGAAGAAAAGACAAGAAAATAAAATATCTAAGAACTCACCTATTAAATCAAAACACATCCGATTTTTTCCTTCCCAAGACTTTTTAATATTAGAAACATTCATAGTTTTGTTTATTCTATTTTGAATTTCTAAATTTTAATTGTTTTAAAGTTTTATTCAAAAGAGATCTTAACTAAACTTATTTGTAAAATATACGTGATACTAATTTTAATAATGTTCTTTATATTTGTGTTTACTTTAGTAATTTCTGCAATAAATTTTCTTAGTTTATTATATTTTCCCCACTTAACTCTTAACCAAGAAAACATAGTCTTTTAACTTTTAAAAGAAAATGACTTAAAACTTGATTTAAAACTGATTAGAATGTCAACTTAAAAATCTCCATAAGAAACTCTTCATGGTTTTCAAATCATTGCAAAAAGATTTATTTAATTTTTATAAAAATCGTTTATTAAGGACTTCAATACGCAAAATATTTTTGTTCATCCTAATGAGGAATAATTGCAATTTAAACTCTCTTTTAAGCACTTAGTTTAGTTAAGACTATCTAAAACTCAATTTAATTAAAATTTATAGAGAAACGTTTTAAGTCAAATGTAAATACATAAGAGATTTATTGATTCTTAGAAAAGCTGAATTCTTAAAAGAATTTTCATAAAAAGAGTTAAACTGCTTTTGATCTTAATCATAACATGCAAAAATATTAAGGTTGTAACTTCTAATAATGAAAATTTATTTATTTATTTATTTATTATTATTACTATTTTATTTTATTTTATTACTATTATTATTATTATTATTATTATTATTATTATTTTTGCAATATACACATACAGGCGGCTTCTTCTTCTATATGCATGAAATTCGACAATGAAAGGAATAAAAAAAATTGCAAAATCTCAGTGTAGGAATTATGGCGCACAGACACAGCCGCATTACCCCAATCGCACTCACATGCACGGCTTAAACACAACACACTCACAGCACACACACACTTTTCATAAAATCATTTTGGTTTAACAGAATGGAAGGGTGGTCTCATGGTGGTGGCGTGGTGCATGGTGCCGGAGTGTGGTGGTGTGGGGTCCCGAGGGTGGTGTATATACATACAATATGGAGAGATGGAGAGAGAGAGAGAGAGAGACCAACCAGGGGAGAGAGAGAAAGGAGAGAGAGAGAGAGAGTATTCGACAGACTAAAGGGGCGCGGCGTTGCAGGCGACGATGGCGGCGGTGGATGGTGAAAGGCGCGGCTGGTGAGGTGCGGTGGCGTCGCGTCTCAGTGGCTTCGTTCTGTGAGATGAAGCTTCTTCAGCTTCTTCTTCTTCTTCTTCTTCTTCTTCTATATTTATATGTATATATATTATATATATAATATATATTCTCACTCTCAGTAACTCAGAGGCTTCTCTCCGAGGATTGTATGCTCAGAACGGCAGGTTGCTGAATATTTACAGCCATAGCGCTAGGACAGATGTCTCAACGCATGCAAAAAAACAAATTTCAGGCTGCTAAGTGTACTGTTGCTGAGAAATTTATACTTAAAAAAAATTTTGATGTAAATTTTTTTTTTTATTTAGAAAAAATATAAAAATTTAGATATAAATTTTTATGAATTATCGTATAATTAAACTATTTGTTAAGATTTTCTATCTATTTAATATTTTTTTATCGCAGTTTATCGATTACTAGTATTTTCAACAATTGTAAAATTTTAAGTTTAGAAAATTCTCAAAAATTAGAGATAAACTCTTTATATTATTTTATGAATTATCGTGTAGTCGGAATTTACATAAAATTTTTCTAACTAGATAATGTATTTTTGTCTCACTGTTTAATTATTTAAAATTTTTAATTGATGTAAGCTTTTGAACTTTAATTTTTAAAATTAAATATAAAATTTTGTCAGGAATTAACTTTTGAATTTTTTTTTTAACTAATTACTTTCTATTTCTTCTTTTATTATTTACGAATTGGTCGTCACACTGATGCTGGGGAGGGCCATCCAGCACCCTTCGACACCACACCTATGCTTCGGTCCCCCACCGCTTGCTTTTGGGTGGAATGCGGCGTTACGAGCCTCCTACCGACTCTGTTGCTGCTGATATTCGTCTCTGGGAGCTTGATCAGCACATGTCGCGCCAGCGCCCATCGGTAAATTTTTCATTCTTACTTGTTCAATAACAGAGCATGTTTTTTATGATATATCAAACATATACGCATGCCTAGGATCCCCCATATGGTATGATGTGATGATGATATTGGTGATGTTGATGATGATGAATGATATGTGAATGTTTGAGATCCGTATCGTAAATCTTAACTTAGGTACCCATGTAATGAAGATTAAAACAGTAGGGATACTAGAGTTAGGGTTTTAGATGCAAATAATAAAAGGGTGATTATTTTTGCAAAAATCATAAAAATAAAAGGTTTGAAATTTTTTTTTAATTTTTAGGAAAACATTGGTTTTTCATTTTTTTATTTTTTTGAGCTAAACATAAAAAAAAACAAAAGAGGAAATTTTTATTTTTGTTTTTGGGGAATGAAAATTAAAAAAATATTTTTGTCAAAAATCCTAGAAATTAGAGGCAATTTTGTCTAAAATTCTAAAATCTAGGACAGATTTTAAAAATCACAGACTAGAAATTTAGGAAGTATTTTTTAAAAATCTAAAAAATTAGGAAAAGTGTTAGAAAATTTTGGAAAAATCCTAAAAAATTAGGTGGAATTTTTTGAAAATTCTAGAAAATTAAGAAAATTTTTTAGAAAATCCTAGAAAATTAAAAAAAAATTTAGAAAATCCTGGAAAATTAGAAAAAAAATTTAGAAAATTTTAAAAAATTAAGAAAATTTTTTCATGAATATAAGAAAAACTTTTCAAAAATCTTGGTAAAATTTTAAAAAATTCTAGAAAATTAGAAAGAATTTTAGAAAGTCGGGGCAAATTTTCAAAAATCCTAGCAAATTAGGGTAGCATTTTCAACATTTTAGAAAATTTGGATAAAAGTTTTAAAAATTCTAGAAAATTAAGAAAAATCTTAGAAAATCAAAAAAAATTAGGACAAAATGGGCAAAACACAAATTTTTTTTTTAGGGGGAAGAACATTAAAAATGATAGAGGTTTGTCTAGTGCACTAGGGTTTCGGGTTCCTAGTCTTCTACTAGGACATGCAAGGTTTGCCTGGCGTACTAGGGCTTAGGGAGATTTGCCTGGCGCACCAGGGTTTAGGGTTCCTAGTTTTCTATTAGGACATGCAAGATTTACCTAACGCACCAGGGTTTAGAATTCCTAGTCTTCTACTAGGACGTGCACGGTTTAGCTGGCCGACCAGGGCTTAGGGTGCCTAGTCTTCTAAGGCTTGAAAGATTTGCCTGGTGCACCAAGGCTTAGGGTGCCTAGTCTTCTAGAGCTTGAAAGATTTGCCTGACGCACCAGGGCGGCTTAAGGTGCCTAGTCTTGTAGGGCTTGAAAGATTTACCTAACTCACTAGAGCTTAGGGTACCTAGTTTTCTAGGGCTTGAAAGATTTACCTAGCTCACCAAGGCTTAGGGTGCCTAGTCTTCTAGGGCTTGAGAGAACTAAAGAGTCGTCACACACATACGAACCTAGGGCTTTTATTGCTTTCAGCTATTCTCTGCATACCTCTTGCTTGGTCTTCTCTTTATATATTTTCTGCTTGTTTTCTTCTTTTTAGACTGGTCACTAAATCAGAGGCTTCGGAGGTTTTGCCCTCGGGGAGGTGTTGTAGTGATATGATGCCCTCCCCACTCCCAACTGGGCTATCATTGATGTCTCTGATTTTGCGCGGTTCATACTCTTATTGGATAGGACGAGCAATGATCGGGTCTGGCTGATAGCCCTGCCTGAGCGGTGGTGGGATACCACCAACACTTTCCACTTCACCACTTTCGAGACTACTCTAACGCCACTCGATTTCTCTCTCATCACGGGCATCTGAGTGGGAGGAGCTCTCATTCCATTCAACCCATCCATCGCCCGCTTTGCTGCCGCGCTGATGTATTTTCTCAGAGCTATCCCTACGCAGATGGACAGAGATCGCACCAGATATATGTGGTTCTTTGAGCGCTTTCGTCATTTCCACTGCACTGAGCCCCACCACTTCGAGTGGGTCGCCCGGGGCTTTTTGATGTATATGTTCGGTACCTCCTTGTTTTCGAACAAGGAGAACACCGTTCATTTGCATTACCTTGGCACCCTCGCTTGTCTTGATCGGGTCGCTTCATTCGACTGCAGAGGAGCTACTCTTGCCACCCTCTATGGCTTTATTGACCTGGTTCTCCCAATAGCTCAGCATAGAGGGATACTGGAGGGTTTGGGAGGTATGATTTAGTTTCTGTGCATTTCTAATCCTTGCTTTTATCCATTATCCATTATATGCTGGCTAACATTTTCTTCTTTGCAGTGGTGGACTTATGAGTTCGCCGGGACATGTTCCTCGGGCTTCATGTCCCGGCAAACTCCTCAGTAAACCCTCTAGTCATTTCCCGAGCGGCCTGGTGGTCCCGAGGGCTGAAGGGGAAGAAGACTGGGGGAAGGACATCGATCGATTCTGGGTGTCATTGGACTGATTAACCCCAGACCAGGTATTTCTATTTTCTATTTACTGTACTACGTTCTGTTCACTGCACTTCTTATTGCACTGCACTGTATTGTTCTTTGTTCTGCACGGATCACTGCATGCTGATTATTATACTATACTACACTCACCGCTCACCGTTTATTGCATTGCGCTGTACTTTGGACTGTTGCAGGTCCACTAGGATGTTTGGCAGGGAGTGGAGGAACGGGCCGGCACAGATCTGATGCGTAGCCGGGACCTCACCTTGAGGCAGATCCTATTGGAGGGTCCATTCGGTAGGGAGTATTATCTAGGAGAGCGAGTGGTCCACCAGTCGCTCGGCCTTGATCAGTTTCGGATACCAGTGGTTCCTTCAGTACGCATGCGTCGGACCAATCTTCTAAGCTGTGTTGACCTCCTCCTAGAGATGGCTGCCCCTGGTGGCAGGAGGAGGGGACGGGCACCGGAGGCTGCTGATGCCGGTGCTGCTGGAGCTACTGCTACTGGTGATGCTGCTGGCAGGATGAGGGGTTTAGAGATTCCATGGGATGTCTAGACCGTAGCGTATGGCTTCCCTTTTCCTCTGTCAGTTCCTGTTTTGCCAACACCGAAATTTAGGGCTGACATCGGCCAGGTTTGTCTTTCACCTTCCCTTCAGTTGCTTACTCTTTTTACTTGTCTAGTTTTCTTGAACTGTTCTCTTTTATTCTTTGCAGATTGACCAGGCTTGGCTAGACTAGACGATGCTGATGGTCACCGGCCTGAGGGCACTTATTCGACAGATGGATGCCACGATGCGAGCAGCCGACGTTGCTTTCACACCAGTGGCCATAGTGAGTATCTTACATGTCTTTTCAATTCTTTTGCACTTTTTGTCATTATTCTGTTCTGAGTCTTATTTCTCTTTTGACTGCCTCTAGTACCAGCTACCGGCATAGTACTGCCTCAGGCTCCGGTTAGGCCTTAGCTCCAGCCCCGGCTCCAGTTCGTGGTCGTGGTTCCCAGGCATCTTCTCGGGCTCGCTCTAGAGGACCCATCTGTTCTGCTCGTTGTCGCTCAAGAGCTGTATCTCTTTCCTCTTGCAGCAATGGTGATGGTAGCGACAACATTGAGAGGCTCTTCGAGGATGTCAGCTCGGACGAGGCTGGTCATTCCTCCCGCTGGGTCCTCTAGAGGCTTCAATGAGAGAGAGAGCTTCCCCCCAGTTTCATTTATTTATGATACATTCTGATACATTTATTTTGATAGGCTTGCATGCCCCAGTTTGATACTTTTATGGGCCTACGTGCCCTTGTTATTGGTTATAGGGCCTGGGTGCCCCAATTTACTTTATATTACATTCTACCACTTTGTGATGCATTTTGGGCCTTCGTGCCATTCATCGCTTGATATTCATCTACTATATGATTCTCCTTTATTTGCTGCTCAAACTATCTTAGATGTATGATACAAATGTCAAAACTTACACAGAACGCAGAATCCAAAAACTGATACATGCCCACCACCTTTTAACATGGCGGTCGCCATAATATAACATGGCGGTCGCCACATCCAACCTGGCAGTTACCACTTCTAACCTGGCAGTCACCTGGTCAAAGGGATGATGTCACTGTACGGTGCCCTTCCAAGTTGGAAATCGCCCACTCTAAGGCCGCGGTCGCTACCTTGATTGTACTTTTTACTACTTTTTCGATCTTTAGTCTTTTCATGCTTTATAAATACAGCCCTAAAGGTCCCATTTTCTGTTATTATCACTTAGATGGCTAGTCCCCTTTCTTCATGGGTTGACGTATTCTCCCATATCGAACGTTTGAACTTTGCTTATTTCAGTATCAACTCCTTGTTTTCTCTAATGGTCGTAAAGATTGACGGGCCCTTATTGGAAGCTGCTGCTCGACTATGGGACCCGCAGTCCCACATCTTTCGATTCGGCCTCGAAGAGCTATGCCCCACCATGGAGGAGTTTGCTGCTATTTTGGACTAGACTCCGCGGAGTTCCATTGTTGTGCCCACTTTCTTCCTCTCGGCTCGGCAACAAGTGATGCAACTTTGTGTTATGTCTATGATGGAAGCTTCTCTTCTGACATCGAGTGACTATCATGAAATTCCACAGATTATTGAGATGTTTCGTCCTACCGGCAACCTTAGCGAACTCTATTTTCAGCTGCGTCGTTGTTATGCCCTTTATTTCTATCTTCTTGCCCAATATCTTCTCATCCCTCCTGATGGGCGAGTTAGTTGTGCACTGGTTTATATCGCGAGTCAGATGTGGATGGGGAATGATTTTGTACCACTTGTCTTAACTGAGACACTGTTGGGCCTAGATGCTGTTCATCGCGGTGAGACCACTTCTTTTGCCGGCAGCCCCTTGCTTCTTCAGGTAAGCGTCAAACCTTTCTCTTTATTAGACTTCTGTCATACCGCAAGACTTTTATCTTACTGATTTAACTTTTGCTGCAAATCTGGCTAATGAAAAAGGTGAATCTTGTGCAGAAATCACCTACTGATAGATAGAGCGCTGCAGCTTTCCTTTACCGCCCCTATTATCGAATATGAAACACTAAGACAGCCTAGGGGGGGGGAGAGCTTCTCTCTCTAGAGAAAGCTCTCCCCAACGCTTCTATGGTGATTCTGATCTTGGATAGCATAATGGGTAGCACCGTTATGATGAATTTGTAATTCGCATCAAATCCTTGCTGGTGCGAATCTATGTTTTGGGTATATCATTTAGATTTTCGTTGTTTTATGGTTTCGTGGTGGCTTTTGGATATTAAAAGATGATGGGTCCCAAGTGAATTTCTACCCAAGACGGTTAAAGCGTAGGTGGGTCTTCGATTTGAACAAGCTATCATGTTATTGCGAGGATGGATTCTCCACTGTTATGGATATTCCTGGTTGTGCGTTTGAGGTTTGGTGTGTGTTATCTGGGTTTGCTGCAATGATATTGTTTGGATCGTGACTACGTATTTTGAGAAGCCACACTAGAGGGATGAATGTTGAAAAGGGGTAAGAGGAACGGCGAGGATGAGTACGCCTCTGACGGTGGCGTTCCTCCAATCTGGTGTACCTCGATGAGGACATCGTCGTCTGCGTGAAACTCGTTGCAATACACCATGCTTAATGACGACGTGGGTTCATGCGCTGTTAGCGTGTTTGTACTTAAGGTTCCATTACAGGTGGGAAGTGTAGTTGTTGCGTTTAGTAATTGTGGACCCGCGTCAATGGTGGACCCATCGTTGTTCAATTCTGGAGGTTGAAGATGGAGGTTTGGGGTTACACGTCATGGTGCCCATGGATTAATGAACCTGCTGTGTGGACTGATGTGCAGACATCTTTACAAAGAAGGTTTGTTGTTTTCATTGGCGTGTCAACTCTGTGCGAGTGGTATTGAGTAAACCAAGGGCAAAACAGTGGGCGCAAGTGTGGGAAATTGCTGAAGCACTTTTTGGTTGTGCTGGTGGCTTGTGTAAACTAGCGGGTTGCCATAAACCAAGCGCTGGTATATATGTTTCTTGTGGCGGGTCCCACTTCGGGAAATTATGGGTCTTTTGACTTTTGCCAAGCCACGGTCGTGCTGCATTTTCGGCTCTGTTAGGGCCAAAATATGGTGATATTGTGGGATTGGCTGGGGTGGTTTCATGAGAGAAACAAGCAGCACTTTTCTTCTATAGATGGACGGCAACTGGGTTTAGTTCTACGGCCCCCAACGGGTTTTGTCATTCGATTTTTTATATAGTTTGGGAGGTTCTTGTTTTCTCACTCATTAGGGTGCAAAGTTGGGCTCGATGGTTTTCCGAGCTTTGGGTATCCTGTGTAGAGAACCAGCTTTCTTTGATTCCCGAGCTTGTGGTGTGTTGGCGCCTTCTTGGCGATATTGAGTATTGGTGACAGGGCGTTTGAGGAGTTTTTCAGCAGGTTTTGTTGTACTTTTTGTGTTTGGATGAGCAGTTTTACTTGTTGGATTTCTTTTCTTCTCTTGTTCTTGTCTGAATTTTGGAGCCTTTTACCCTTTGCGGGAGCTACTCTTCAATAGGGATTTAAAGTTTTTTAGTTCTTGGCATGGTTTATTGGTTTTATCCTTTGTTTGTATGTTGGTGCTTCCCTATCCATGCGGGTTGTGCATGGTTTTGTTTCATTAGGAAGTTTCCTCCACTGTCATGCGGGGATTGGTTTTCTTAGGATGTGCAAGAGTGTTGCATATGTTAGTATTTTTTATCCATACGGGTTGTGCGTGGAATATGATCTTTTGTTAGGTTACCCACGTCGTTTTGGCGGGGGGTTGGGTTCTCTTTGTTGCAGGAGGTTTTTCTTACTGGTTACTCTTGTAATTGCCTAGGGTATGCCCCTTGAAAACTTGTATATTTTCTTTTTTTTATGTTACAATTAATTACCCAAGAAAAGACAGCCTGGCGACAGTACCTCTCCTCTCTGACTGCCCCAGATATCACCTGGCAGTGCTCCTGGTGGCAGATCCCTGCCATGACTATGACTACCATGGATCACCCTAGTGTTTTGTTGATTGGTTTGCATCAAGTTACTTTCTATTATCCCTGTCGGATCATGCGACAATTCGATCATAGTCAGGTCATCTCACACAATATTCGAGGTCATTTATTTTCATCTGCACTACGGGCCCCATTTCTAGCATTGTATCAAGATGCCTGGCCGTCTCGTTCACGGATGGAGATGCAGGAACTACAATGTCCGAGCTTTCTAATGAGTACATGACATGGCTATTGCAACATATGGAGAAGAAAGACAAAGAAGAAGGGAAACAGGCAACAAATAGAAGAAAGACTTGAGGACTTCTGCTTTGTCTTTTAATAGCTTTTCTTTTTTTTTTTGTAGAGTTTGGGACTTGCGCGCCCTCCCTTTTATTTTCAAAACTCTGTAACCCAAAGCTAAAGTAATGAAAAGAATGTTCAAAATTATCTAAAGTCCTTTGATTTTTGCAATGATTTTTTCAATTAAATGACTTTATTATCAAAATTTAAAAATAAATTTGCATTGGTCTTACTCATATTCAAAAATAGTTAAAAACAAAGAATGTGGCCGGACTTCTTAAAAGAAGCTGCCTACATATCCTAAAAAGATGGAATCAGCTCATAACGTAGTTTGGGCTTGGTTTACTCTCGGGTATTGATGCTCTCCTTTTATGATGCCCTAATTTTTGCCAAGGTCGCCTTTTTGGATTTTTGGCCTTACGGGTTGCACTAACTTTTGCTTGAGTTGTCTTTTCAATTTTCAACTTAGCGAGCTTTCATATTTTCTTTATTTTTACCTTACGAATAGTATTTTTTGAGCTGATTAAGGTTAACTGGAGTGGAGAACACATTACCATCCAAATCCATAATAATAACTGCACCACCGGTCATGATGGTTTTGATTAGAAACAGCTCGAACCAGTTTGGCTTGAACTTGCCTCTTGGGTCAAAGATAGGAGATCTGATTTTCTTAAGAACTAGATCTCTTTCTCTGAGATCTCGGGTCTTGACCTTCTTATTGAATGCTCGAGCTATTCTCCTTTGGTATCCTTGCACATGAAACAGAGTCTGCAGTCTTCTTTCATCAAACAAAAGCAAATCTTCCATCCAATTCTTCTGCCATTTTGTTTCTAAAATACTGGCCTCGCTACTACTCTTAGCAAAGGGATTTCCATTTCAATTTTTTTGGACAATTAACGGTGACATAAAAAGAAAATAAAAAATACATGTTTAAGGGGGCACAACCCTAGGCCTTACAACCCAAAACCACACGAAACCCAAAACAAAACCCAAAGCAACAACAAAAATCGGCTTTAGGCTCAGCCAAAACATAAATAAAACAAAGACAATGAAAGATGCCCCTGCCAGACGAACACGCAACGAA
Organism: Heliamphora pulchella; assembly: GCA_032270985.1. Lineage (NCBI taxonomy): Eukaryota > Viridiplantae > Streptophyta > Magnoliopsida > Ericales > Sarraceniaceae > Heliamphora > Heliamphora pulchella. The sequence goes on from JAULJZ010171649.1 coordinate 44,200, forward strand.
TAGGACATCAAAAAGCAAACTATAAACCCATACAAAAACCAACACAGCTATATCCAACAAGACAATACCGCAGGAGACCCAACAGCCGCAAAAAATAGATACAGAATTAATCAAGCTATACACCCAGCCAAAAGCCACCACTGCTAGAACCAACATGCCAACTAAGTAGGAGACCCCAACAGCCGCAGCAAATAAAGGATAACCTGCAGAAAAAGAACCTGAACAACCACCAGCTAGGGAACAAACCCAACCGCAATCCAGGATCCTCAAACAGGCGCATAAAACCACCGAAAAAAATCGTTGAAGGAGCTAAGAAAGGAACCAAAATTTGCATCGAACAAAAGAACTGAGACTGGAAAACACCATGCCCATCCCAAAAGCCGAACCTGTAAAGCATAACCAAACAAAAAAAATCCCATTCCACACAGACCCACACACGTACACTGCCCTTACACAGCCGTAAGGGGAAGGCTAATACATGGATTCAAGAAAAGAACAAAAAAAACCCAAAGGAAAACCAAACCAACCCAGCTGAAAAGAGAAGGGCAAAACATACAACCCTACCGAGGCAGCCAAGTCCCAAAAGTAAACCAACCTAAACTAAACATAAAGCATAGAACCAAAAGAAAGACAGAAGAAAGTAATGCAAACTAGAAAAGAGAAGCTATGAACTCCCCTCATAGCTAGGGTTCAAAAAACCAGGCCCAAGATCCAAAACAGAAGAAACCAGCAAACACCAAGGCAACTACCTCCGAAGAGGGCCAAAAACCAAGGCACATTAATATCCCAACCGAGGCTTCTTTCTTCTAGGAGCTGGCAACCATCTGGACCTGAACAAGGCAACCAGAATAAACTAATGAAAGAGCAATATAAAACGCGCGCACCCTAAGAGGGAAAACCTAAACTAAAAGAACATGCAGCACTCCAATAAATAGGGGCTAATCTCACTAAAGACAAAACAAGTGTATGCTCAAACTCCAAAGGAAAAAAGAAGCAAATCTCATTGAAGCTCCGCTTGATAGAACACTGCACAAGGAACAGAACAGTTCAAAAGTTAGATAACACCTCTCAGCTCACCCTCAGAAAGTGTTTAGAGAGAAGCACTCAACGCTCAAAAGAAAAGGTTAAGGATCCCAAGACTCACAGCTCCTTTTAACCTCCACAGAGATCTGCACAAGAACAACCAATAAGGAGACAAAAGATAGAAACTATATTACCACAGGGCACCAAAGGGATAACGCCTCTCACACTTCAAGCAACCCGGCACTGAAACAAAAGAAGAAATAGTCGTAATGATAAAAAAATAGAGTTCAAAAGACTCCATTCCGCTTGGATAGCCAAATTAGAAGACGAGTTAGGAATGTTACGTCTTGAAGACCACCTATCTCTAATCAGATCGCAAATCTCCTTAACCAAAAATTTATAATCATGCTTGGAATCACGAAATTTGTGCGAGTTACGCTCTTTCCAGATACAGTAAACCGGCACAGACAACACAGTGCCATCTTCCTAACCATAGAAGTCAGAGACTGACCACTGACACTAGAGGCAAACCGGTTCCACCAACCATCCCAAGAGGATTCGGACCAATCCAAACCACACTTTGCAAGAATACCCTCCCACACTTTACAGGAAAAAGGACAATTAAAAAAGAGGTGATCATGGGATTCCAAACTACTTGAGCAAAGACTGCACTGAAAATCGCAGTTCAAACCGAACATTCTAAGCCTATCACCAGTATTAAGGCGACCCCTAACGGCAAGCAAAAGGATAAAACTAACCCTAGTAATATGATGTTTAAACCAAACCAGGTTACACCAGACGGACTTAGGCTTATGAACACGGATCTCCTCCCACAGAGCCCTAATAGTAAATTTACCACCAGAAAGAAGCCAATGAGTGTTATCCTTCTTAGTCGCATCGGGGGTGAACTCAACCTCACGGGCCATCTCAATCAGATCCATGGAGACAGTAGAGGGCCATTTCCACACCCTCCCATCAACAATGGATTGTACCCCAGCCAAACGGCCTAACCCTGAATCATAAATAATCCTAGGGCCCCTTTCTTCAAAAATGGACCTCCACGGGTGCCAGGGGTTCAACCACAAGAACATGTCCTCCCCATTCCCAATCTCATACCGCACATAACCCTTGATAAGAGGGCGAAGTTGGAGTAACTTACGCCAACACCACGAGGCCGATTGGGGAATTTTTGCCGACCAGAAGGATTCACTCCTAAGAATATTAGATTTAATCCACATGCACAACAGGGAGATGGACCCCCCTGTGAGAAGGAACCAGATATGTTTAGCAACTGCAGCCTTATTCCAAGTGGTAAGGGATTTAATCCCTAGGCCACCTTCCCTCCTAAGAACACAAACCTCGTCCCAGGCGACCTTAGCACCAGTAGACTTCATATCAGGACCACTCCACAAGAAAGCCTGCATTAAACTCTCAACTTCCCGGATGACTTTCTTGGGGAGGATAAACAAAGAGGCCCAGTACACTTGCATTAAGAAAATGATAGGGCCAATAAGTTATGACCTACCAGCATAAGAAAGGTACTTACTAGTCCAGACTTGAATACGCTTAGCAATCTCATCAATGAGGGGGCGACACTCTTTGTAAGAGAGTTTAGTGGTAATTAGAGGAACCCCAAGATAGCGCACTGGAAGAGAACCCTCTCTAAACCCGATAATGTTCAGAATGTCACGTTTTAAACTATCAGTAATCCCAGAGAAATAGATGTCACTTTTAGGCAAACTCCCAGACCAGACATACTCTTAAAAGAATCCAGGACTTTCCTAACAACACCAACCGACTGAATATCAGCATGGGAAAAGACCACCAAGTCATCAGCAAAACAAAGGTGAACAATTTTATCCTTGCCACATCTCCAATGATAATGGAAGGGCATCTCCTCAGTGTATCTAGTAAACAAACCAGACAACACTTCCATGGCCATAACAAAAAGATAAGGAGAGAGGGGATCACCTTGCCTAAGGCCCTTCTTACCACGAAAAAAACCATTCAACTCCCCATTAATGCTAACAGAGTAGCTAGGGGTGGTCACACACTCTCTAATCCAACGAATTATCCTCTCAGGGAAACCCAAACATCTTAAGGTAGTTAGCATGAAGTCCCAACTGACATTGTCATAGGCCTTCATGATATCAACCTTAAGAGCACACCTAGTACTCCTATTTTGCTTATGGTAGTCACGTAAGAGTTCTTGAGACAAGAAGATGTTGTCCGCAATACGCCTACCTTTGACAAAGGCTGATTGGGACGGGGAGATAACCTCATGCAAATGATATTTAATCCTATTAGCAATAATCTTCGAAATGCACTTGTAAATAGTATTGCAACCCGAGATAGGCCTATATTCCGTCACATAGGAAGGGTTAGGGACCTAAGGAATAAAGGCAATAAGAGTCGTGTTACCTTCTCTAAGCATACGACCCGATGCAAAAAAGCAGCACTTAATGGCCTTGGTAACATCTTCCCCAACAATCTCCCAAGCATCTTTAAAGAAACCCGCAAAGAACCCATCAGGGCAGGAGCTTTATTAGAATGGAGTGACCACATAGCCTGCTTGATCTCATCATTAGTGACCTCACTGTCCATAGTGGCAGCACTATGCAGAGACAGCTTGTTCTTAATAACACCTCTCAACTCGCTATCATCAACCCTCACCTGAGTAGACTCGGTTCCTAAGAGGCCCTGATAGTACTCAACAATATGCTTAGAAATACTGGCCTTATCAGAACAAAGGGTACCATCCTCTCTAGTGACAACCGAAATGCGAGATCTATTACGCTGGGAATTGATGGATTTGAAAAAATATTTAGAGTTCTGGTCACCAAGGTTAAGCCATTGGATCTGATTTTTGCTTTAAAGAAGAGGGAGGAGAGACAGTAACGCCATCATCTAAGTAGTAAGAGGTTCTTCAACAACCTAATTTCTGACTGTTACTTTACTAGAAAGGGAGAACCTACTGAAACTCCATCAGCTAATGAAGTACCACCCGCTGCTACCTCCCAATCTCTCACGTCTGTTTACGTTGTACCCACATAGCCAACTCTGACCAACGGAGTATAGATACTGAGAAGGTGACTAGGAGTAACACTGTCCATCACAGGGCATTGCATTGGCATCTCGGAGTTGGAAATGCCTTTTGGGCTAACTAATGTACGTAGTACATTCATGAGGTTAATGAATCATACATTGTGTGCGCTTATAGGTAGATTTGTTGTAGTCTATTTTGATGATATCTTGGTGTATAGAAAGAACTTAGATGAGCATTTAGAACATTTGTGTTGTGTGCTCGATGTTTTGAGAAAAGAAAAATTATATGCCAGTATAAAGAAATGTTCCTTTTGTTTGGACAAAGTTGTGTTTCTTGGCTATGTTGTTAGCACAAGAGGAATTGAGGTAGATGAGGAAAAGGTGAAGGTTATTAAATAATGGCCCACACCCAAGTCAATCACGGAGGTAAGAAGTTTTCATGGATTGGCTAGTTTTTATCGACACTTTGTCAAAGATTTTTAGTACACTGGCCGCACCGCTCACTGAAATTGTTAAAAAATCCGTGGCTTTTAATTGGGAAAGTGAACAATATCGTGCATTAATTGAGATTAAAGAAAGGTTATGTAGTGCTCCTATTTTAGCATTACTTGATTTTTCTAAAACTTTTGAGATTGAGTG
>JAULJZ010171650.1:0-24219 GCA_032270985.1 Heliamphora pulchella
AAGATTTGGCGTCATTACCTTTATGGAGTTCCTTGTGATGTCTATACGGACCACAAGAGTTTGAAATACATCTTTTCCCAAAAAGAATTGAACCTGAGGCAATGACGTTGGTCAGAATTGATGAAAGATTACGATATTAATATTCAGTACCATCCAGGAAAAACGAACATTGTGGCAGATGCTCTAAGTCGAAAGGCAATTGGAACTTTGAACATTTTAGTGACTAACATCTTTTGTCACTAGAAGGTGCAAAGCAGTCAGAGCTGAATATAATCAAGGAAAACACTACATCATTATGTACGACAATTACTATCCAATCGAAAATCTTAGAAGAAGTGAAGCGTCGACAACAAGAGAATCCTAAATTAAAGAAAATATATGAAGGAGTTAAGGAAACCCCAGACTCAAATTTTTAGATCTCAGATGGGGTGCTGAAATTTCGAAATCGAGTGTGCATTCCCGACATATTTGACATCAAGCTGCGAATTCTAGATGGAAATCACAATTCGAGATTTGCAATACACCCGGGTTTAATGAAGATGTACCAAGATTTACGTAAAGCGTACTGGTGGATGGGAATGAAGAAGGAAGTGGCATACTACGTTAGCAAATGCTTACGATGTCAACAAATTAAGGCAGAACGATGAAAGCTGGCTGGTCTTCTACAACCTTTATCAATTCCAGAATGGAAATGGGAGCATATCACAATGGATTTCGTAGTTGGTCTGCCTCGAACGTCTAAGAACCATAGCTCTATTTGGGTTATTGTTGATAGACTTACCAAAACTGCATATTTTCTACTTGTTAAGACTACGCACACAATTGATCATTTAGCTAAGTTGTACATACGAGAGATAGTGCGTTTACATGGAGTTCAAATGTCTATTGTTTCTGACCGTGATTTAAGATTCATTTCACGTTTTTGGAATAGTTTTCAGAAGGTAATGGGAACCAACATACACCTTAGTACAGCTTTTCATACGCAGATCGATGGACAGTCAGAACAAACCATTCAGACGCTAAAAGATATGTTGCGAGCCTAGAGTATGGATTTTTAAGGTAGCTAGGATGAACATTTACCTCTTGTTGAATTTACATACAATAATAGTTTTCAAGCCAGTATAGGGATGGCTACTTTTGAAACTCTATGGGCGTAGATGTAAAACTCCTACATGCTGGATAGAGACAGAAGAAAAATGTCTTACGGGGCTAGAACTTATTCAAGAAACAATCGAGAAAGTTTGTTTAGTACGAGAATTCCTTAAGATTGCGCAGGATCGTCAAAAGAGTTATGCCAAAGATAATCGACGAGAGTTGCAGTTTCAAGAAGGAGACAAGGTATTTTTGAAGATATCCCCAGCAAAAGGTGTATTTCGATTCGGACGGAAAGTCAAGTTAAATCCTCATTATATCGATCCATTTGAAATTCTTGAGAAAGTAGGTCCTGTGGCATATTGATTAGATTTACCATCGGAGTTAGCGCAGATTCACAATGTTTTTCACGTCTCCATGTTAAGAAGGTATATTGGTGATCCTTACCACATCCTAATTCAGCAACCAATAAGTATCGATCATGATCTAAGCTATGAAGAACGGCTGGTACGCATATTGGATTGCCAACAAAGGAGACTATGTAATAAAGTTATAGCTCTTGTTAAGGTCTGGTGGGGAAATCACTCACAAGGAGAAGCAACCTGGGAAAAAGAAGATGATATGAAGACTAGGTATCCAGAACTTTTCGAGTGAGGTACGTTTTTTTTTTTCTCAACCCGACTTGTGTTAAGTTTGGAGGACCAAATTTCTTAAGAGGGAAAGAATGTAAAATCCAGTATTCAAATTACGGGAGAAAAATAAAAATAATTAGCCGATACTCTTAAAATATAATTCCAGATAAAACATTATAAATAAGAAGTTAATCGAAAAAGTTTAATAAATTTTTTTAAAATTTGATACATTTGAAAATAAAAAATTTATATTTAGAAACATGTTATTAAAATTCTAACGACACGAAAATTCCCGAATCGACATTAAAAGTTTATATTAAATTTTGTGATTTTTTCTGAATATAAAATTTTACATTAAAAATTTTAAATTTATGCAAATAAAAATAAATAATAATAAAAATAATAATAAAAAAATCAAAAGTCGACATACGTCGCCACGCGTCAAGAATATATTTTGCCGTGAGGGATGAATCAGCTTCAGCCGAATTACAAAAAGTTGCTGCCAAGGGTGACCATATATATATATATATAAGCAAACATTATAAAAACATATACATATATACAAATAACTCTCACACGGTGAAACCACGACCAAACCCGTCGCCACCACCGTGGAACGCCGCTCAATCACAAGCCGCCGATGCCGCCGGAGCCCACCACCACCGTCGCCTGACACCGCCTTCGACAAATGTACTGCCGACGCCGACCCTCGCCACCGTTGCCAACTCTGGCCACCCTCTCTCTCGCTCTCGGTAATATATATATATATATATATATATATATCTCTCTCGTTTCTCTCTTTTCACCATCACAGTCACCACCGACCACCATAATCATCACCGGCGCCACCACCCACCACCTCTATGACCACCGGCGACCACCCTGGAACAATTTAAAGCGCTGCAACCTTTCATAGCAGTTACCACCATTAATGAGCTTTTAGTTTCATAAACTATATACTCATGGTCACCACTGTATATGTATTATTTTTTGGTCAACAACGTTCACTACTCTTTCCACAGCTTAACGCCGCTAGTGAACGGTTTTGATAGTTGAAATCCTACTCTAGTGAACCTGAACCCGAATTAAACAGTAACCATCATATTTATTTATTTTCTGTTATTCTTGTAATTTGTAAGAACACTGTTATCACCACACATGTTATCACCAACGTTCATTACCATATTGACAATTTAACGTCGCTAATAAACGGTTTCAATCGCTGATAAATTACTCCGGTGAAACTCAAAATATAGAGTTATTCTTTAATACAAAAAAAAAAAAGAAACAAAGAAGAAGAGGAAACAATTTTCGAATTTGTAGTTTTAATAATAATAGTTTAATAATTAGTTTAAATAAGATAATGTGATTTTATAAAAAATTTAATATGAAAAGATGTGTATTTTTTATAATAACAAGAAAATATAATCTTTTATAAAATAAAGGATATGAAAATTTAAATTGTTATAAACGAAGTTAGAATAAAATTTTATTACAATATTTTAATTTAGTAATTATTCTTTGATGAATAGTATAATATAAAGAGATTTTCTTAAATAAATTAAAGTATTAAATTATGAAGTTAAATATTTTATGAAAGAAAAATTATCTTAATATTTTATTTGAGTTAAATATAAAAATAAAAGGGTAACAAAATTATAAGATTTAAAGAAAAATTTATAGAACAATAATTAAAGTTTATTTTCCTGTGTGGATCAAATAGGGCACGAGTAAGGCACAGATTAACCTGCATATGTAAGGTGAGTCATCTGATATATGAGTTAATTTCTGTTTCCTATTAATATTTTGTATGAAATATTGGAATTGACAAATTGATTATGGAATTGACGGAATTATGGGAATGTTTCTCGGAACGGTGTTCTGGCCGCTGGGGACGTTAAGCGTACCAGCGAAATAATGTAATAAGGGTGGAGCCATGTCCAGATGGCTAAGGAATGATTATGTCCAATATATGTTATTGTAGGGTCGCTCCCTACTAAATGCTAGTCGACTGTTTGAACTCATTCCCAAATTGTGAAATTGTTAGTAATTCAGATGTTTATGATTTCACACTAGTTTTGCTAACGAACGTTGCATCTTAACATTTCAGGTCACGCATAGTAGAATTGAAGTTGCTGGAAATCACCATATTTTGCTTGTACATGTTTTGTAAAATGTACTATGAAATGTTTTGTAAACAAACTATGTGTGTGCACATATGTAGCAGCTCTAGGAGTTGTTTGATAAATGAAAATTATTCTTTTAATAGAAATGAATGAATGTTTCTTTTGTTTATAATCGATAAAAGTTATATTTGAATTAAAATGTGAAAGTAAAAGAAAGAGGCCTCAGGTGGGTTTGACTCGCTGGCCGGTCACAGACGCCATATATGAAAATGTGTCATGACAGAAGTGGTATCAGAGCGAAAATTCAAATTTTTTTTAAAAAAACCCCAGAGCATAAGATGCATTGTATCATTTCATGATATTTCATGCACTATAGTAACAAGCATATAGTAGATGCAATTAATAATAAAACATTTTTGTGTATTATAGAACGGAGCCTGTTGAGAGCCAAGATACATATGGATGTTACCGGTTTGTTTCGGCACCTAACATTCGAATCGGAGAGCCTTTAAGAGCCAAACCTTTAAATCCCAAACCCTCATCACCTTCACATTAGTTAGGTTCTGCGCGAAATCCTATCCTCATAAGTTCTTGTACAGACAAAGACCCTAACGAGCCTATTCACTGGGGTAGCGGTTCAGAATCAACGGTGAATGGGCCTAGCATCGATTAGATTAGAGTTCAACTCTAATCCTTATACACCACTGAGCAAACTACTCCCCGGCATAAAGGTTGGGATACTAGTAATTCATACCCTAAGGGTCCCGGAGTTTTTGGCAATTTTTTGGCAAACTCAGAAGATATGAAAGATTGAGTGGAACCGGAATCAAATAATACATAAGCAGGTAAGGAACAAATGAATAAGTTACCTGCAACAACTTCGTCTATGTTTCGAGGATCACCAGAAACCAGCGCGAACATTCGACCTTGCCTCTGATTATTATTATTCTCTTAAATCCTGGGTGGTCTCCTTGTACTTCCCATTCCTGGAGTCTAGGTCGAATTTCTATTCCTAGCATTGTCTGCTAAAAGTCTTGGACAATTCCTCTGAATATGTCCCACTGCACCACAATTGAAACATCTATTCGCTGCTTGCCAACAAGCTCCGAAATGCTTTTTCCCACAAGTCGCACAAATAGGTCTCTGATCCCTTTTTGGTGCCGCTCCTAAATTTTGCTTTTTCTGATTTCCCCTTCTTAGACTTCCCATTTCTATTGCTTGTCATTTTCGATTCTCGAAGAATTTCTTACTTTCATTAACTTCCTATTCCACCAACATCGCTCGATCTGCAACATCCGCATAACTCAGCAATCGCAATGGCCTAATCATTTTTCGTATTTCAGGCCTTAATCCAACCTCAAATTTTTGTGCCTTCATATGCTCCGTGTGGATCATATCCCAAGCACGCTTAATTACATAGTTCTAACGGGATATGGTGCATTAGGGCTGGTATGATCGCACCCTTTAATTATTACTTTCTCAATTCTCTTATGACCCTCTTCGCTCCCGTTCTATTTTGCACCCCGAACCTTTTACCGGCAGTAAAAAAGCTTAAACTAGTGAAAATTAAAAATTCAAATAGCGATGCAACACGAGGACATCCTAAGGCGTAACGCATCCTAGTACTACTGACACCCAAGCATGCTTGACTAATGCATTCTGATGGCATCTGGTGCAATAGTGCGGGTATAAATGCACCCGTTAGTTTTTCCTTTCTCAGTTCTCTTATAACCCTTTTCATCCTGATTTTCTTTTTCGCACCCCGACACTTTCACTGGCACTGAAAAATTAAAAACTAGTTAAAATTAAAAATTCACAAAGGAGTGCAACATGAAAACTTCGCAGGGGGTTTCCCATCCCAGTAGCACGCTTGCACAATCACACTTAGTTGCGGAGTTCTGATGGTATCCAGTCCATTAGTGCTAGTATGATCGCACCCATTAGTTTTTACCTCCTCAATTCTCTTATGACCCCCTCCGTCTCTGTTCTATTTTGCACCTGTATATTTTCATCGACACACAAAATTCCAAAACTATTGAAAATTAAGAATTCAAAAAGGGTGCAACACGAGGACTTCCCAAGGGGTCACCCATCTAAGAACAACTCTCGCCCAAACACGCTTGCCAGTGGAGTTCTGAGGGGATCCGGTGCATTAATGCTGGTAAGATCACACTCGTTAGTTTCTCTTGCAATTCTCTTATGACTATTTTTGTTCAACGATTTATATTTTTTTAATTGAAAATCAGAATTCCGCAAGGCTGGTGGTGTTGGAATCTTAACGTTTGTACCCAACTAACTACCTTTTGGTCCATTTTTGGCATCATTTTATGACTAATTTCGTCCCGGTTCTATATCGCACCCTGACCCTTTCATCGGCACTCATAATGCTAAAACTGGTTAAAATTAAAAATTCAAAAAGGGTGCGACACGAGGATTTCCCAGGGAGTCACCCATCCTAGTACAACTCCCGTCCAAGCACGCTTGGCTGCGGAGTTCTAAGGGGATCATGTGCATTAGTGCTGATATGATTGCTCCCGTTAGTTTTTCCTTCCCCAATTTCCTTATGACCCTCCCTATCTCGATTCTATTTTGCACCCCTAACACTTTCACCGGCACTCAAAAAGCCAAAACTGGTGAAAATTAAAAATTCAAAAGGGGGTACAACACAAGGACTTCCCTAGGGGTGACCCATCCATGTACTACTCTCGCCCAAGCACGCTTAACTACGGACTTCTAAGCGGATCTGATGCATTTGTGCTGGTATGATCGCAGCTGTTAGTTTTTGTTCTCCATTCTCTTTTGACCATTTCAATCCCGGTTCTATTTCGCACCCCAAAACTTTCACTAGCACTCAAAAAGCTAAAACTAGTTAAAATAAAAAAATTCAAAAAGGGGTGAAACACGAGGACTTCCCAGGAAGTCACCCATCCTAGTACTACTCTCATTCAAGCACTCTTGACTATGGAGTTCTAATGGGATCTGGTGCATTATTGCTGGTATAACCGCACCCATTAGTTTTTTCTTCTTAATTCTCTTATGTTACACTCCGTTTTGGTTCTATTTTGCACCCCGACACTTTCATCGGCACTCAAAAGGCTAAACCAGAAGAAAAATTAAAATGTTATAAAGGGGTACAGCACAAGGACTTCCCAGGCGGTCACCAATCCAAGTACTACTCTTGCCAAAGCACGTTCAATTGCCAAGTTTTGATTGGATTCGGTGCATTAGTGCAGGTATGATCGCACCCTTTATTTTCACCTTCCTCAATTCACTTATGACTCTTTCCTTTCGAACAAATGTAAATTTTTAATCAAAAGTCGAAATTGCAGAAGGCCGGTGACATTGGAATCTTAAGGACTGTTCACAATTAACTTCCTGTTGGGCCATTTTTTGCATCATTTTTTGCATATTTTCATCCCGGTTCTATATCACACCCCGACCCTTTCACTGGCAGGTATAATGCCAGAACTGGTGAAAATTAAAAATTCAAAAGGGTGTACAACACCAGAACTTCCCAGGGGGTCATCCATCTTAGTAGCACGCTCACCCAATCACGCTTACTTGTGGAATCCTGAAGGTATCCAATCCATTAGTGCTGGTATGATCGTACCCATTAGTTTTTACCTCAATTCTCTTGTACCCCTCTCCATCTCGGTTCTATTTTGCATCCGATCATTTTCACCGACACTCAAAAATCAAAAACTAATGAAAATTAAAAATTCAAATTGGGGTGCAACACGAGGACTTCTCAAGGGGTCACCCATCCAAGTATTACTCTCGCCCAAGCAAGCTTACCTCTAATGGGATTTGGTGCATTACTACTGGTATGATCACATCCATTTTTTTCTCATGCAATTCTCTTATGACTCTTTCCGTTCAACGATTTATATTTTTTTAATCAAAAATCAGAATTGCACAAGGCTGGTGGCATTTAAATCATAACATCTGTACCCAGCTAACAACATTTCAGTCCATTTTTGGCATCATGTTATGTCTAATTTTGTTCCAATTCTCTATCGCACCCTGACCCTTTCATCGGCAACCATAAAGCCAAAATTGGTGAAAATTATAAATTTAAAAGGGGTGCAACACGAGGAATTCCTAGAGGGTCACCTATCCTAGTACTACTCTCAACCAAGCACGCTACACTGCGGAGTTCTAAGGGGTCCAGTGCATTAGTGCAGGTTTGATTGTTCCCGTTAGTTTTTCCTTCCTCAATTCTCTTGTGAGTCTCCCTGTCTCGATTCTACATTGCACCCAGACACTTTCATCGGCACTAAAAATGCCCAAATGGGCAAAATTTAAAATTTCAGAAATAGGTACACCACAAGGACTTTCCCGAGGGTCACCCTTCCAAGTATTACTCTCGCCAAGTACACATAACTGCGGAGTTCTAAAGGGATCTGATCAATTAGTGCTAGTATCATCGCTCCTGTTAATTTTCCTTCTCAATTCTCTTTTGACCCACTCTATCCTGGTTCTATTTCTCACCCCAAAACTTTTACTGGCGCTCAAAAAGCTAAAATTGGTTTAAATAAAAATATTCAAAAAGGGGTGCAACACAAGGACTTTGCAGGGAGTCACCCATCCCAGTACTACTCTCGTCCAAGCACGTTTGACTACGGAGGTCTAATGGGATCCGGTGTGTTAAAGCTAGTATAACACCACCCGTTAGTTTTTTCTTCTCAATTCTCTTATAATACACTGTGTCCTGGTTCTATTTTGCACCCAGTCCCTTTCACCGGCAGTCATAAAGCCAATACTAGTGAAAATTAAAAATTTAAGAAGGGGTACAACACGTGACCTTCCCAGGGGGTCACCCATCCTACAACTACTCTTTTCCCTAAGAACGCTTGATTACGGAGTTCAAATGAGATCCGACGCATTACTGCTGGTATGATCGCACCCGTTAATTTTTACTTCCTCAATTCCCTTATGACCCGCTTCATCCTGGTTCTATTTTGCACCTCGACCCTTTTATCGGCACTTAAAAAGTCAAAACTAGTGAAAATTAAAAATTCAAATAGGAGTGCAACACGAGGACATCCAAGGGGGTAACCCATCCTAGTACTACTCACGCCCAAGCATGCTTGACTGTAGAGTTCTTATGGGATCCGATGCATTAGTGCTGGTATAATTGCACCCGTTAATTTTTCATTCCTCAGTTCTCTTATAACCCTGTTCGTCCTAATTCTTTTTCGCACTTCGACACGTTCATTGGCACTAAAAAAGCCAAAACTAGTTAAAATTTAAAATTCAAAAAGGGTGCAACGCGAGAACTTCACAGGGGGTCACCCATCTTAGTAATACGCTCACCCAATCACGCTTATCTACGGAGTTCTGATGGTAACCAATCCATTTGTGCTAGTATGATTGCACCCATTAGTTTTTACCTCCTCAATTCTCTTTTGACCCTCTTTGTCTCGGTTCTATTTTGCACCCATATATTTTCACCGACACACAAAAATCCAAAACTATTGAAAATTAAAAATTCAACAAGGGGTGCAACATGAGGACTTCCCAAGGTGTCACCCATCCAAGTACTACTCTCGCCCAAGCACGCTTATCTTCGAAGTTCTGATGGGATCTAGTACATTAGTGCTGGTATGATCACACCCGTTATTTTTTCTTGCAATTCTCTTATGACTCTTTCAATTCAACGATTTATATTTTTTTAATCGAAAATCAGAATTGCGCAAGGCTGGTGAGGTTGGAATCCTAACGTCTGTACCCAACTAACTACCTTTTGGTCCATTTTTGGCATCATTTTATGACTAATTTTATCCAAGTTCTATATCGCACCCCAACTCTTTCATAGGCATCCATAAAGCCAAAACTGGTGAAAATTAAAAATTCAAAAGGGTTGCAACATGAGAACTTTCCTTGGTGGTTAGCTATCCTAGTACAGCTCTCGCCCAAGCACGCTTGATTGCGGAGTTCTAAGGGGATCTGGTGCATTAGTGCTGGTTTGATTGCTCTCGTTTGTTTTTCCTTCCCCAATTCTCATGTGACCCTCACTGTCTCGATTCTATTTTTCACCTCGACATTTTCACCGGCACACAAAAATCTAAAATAGGTGAAAATTAAAAATTCAAAAGGATAACACAAGGATTTCCTCGACAGTCACTCATCTAAGTACTACTCTCGCCCAAGCACGCTTAACTGTAGAGTTCTAAAGGGATCTGATGAAATTGTGCTAGTATGATCTCCATCCCAGTTCTATTTTGCACCCCAAAACTTTCACTGGCACTCAAAAAGCTAAAACTGGTTAAAATAAAAAAATTCAATAAGGTGTGTGTAACACCCCGTTGTAGACCCTAGTTATAACAACCCAGCTTATAACGACCCGTGTAGCGATCCAACCCAAACCCTAGTATTAGTGACGGTAAGCTAATAGGATCTTAGGTCACTAAAAGATCGAATACCCTAATTCGGCCCGAAAATCCTAATTTGATCCAAAAACTCTAAAGAGATCAAATGCTCAGAGGGAAATCCCATTACTCAGAGAAGACTCTTAACGTCCTAAATTAAGTAAATAACATGAAATATTAGATTAAAAATAAAAAATTCTCATAATTAGGGTAAAACGACCATTTTGCCCCTAGTATAGCAAAAAGTCTTAAGAATTCAAAATTTGACATATGAACACTCTAAATGAGATATTTAAATACAATTAAGTAATGAAAGACAAAATAAGAACAAAAAATGACAAAAATTTCCTTAGTGGCCGGCCACATTTGAGTTTATGCCCAAAAAAGTGACTTTTTGCAATATGTAAGTTTAAAAATGAAAAACAATTGTATAAATTAGGCATTATTATGACCCAAAACTTTTTATACAAGTAATATACATACTTATATAATATTATAGGCCAACAAAGGCATACTGATTATTATTAAATTTTTTTCACACTTAAATAAATTAAAAAGTCACATCTAGTCAAAATAACTTAAAGTAACTTAATTGTCTATATTTAAATAATTAATTATTGTCAATATTTTTATAAATTATGATAATAATAATAACACTAAAATAACTTTAGTAAGTTAGAATACAAAAAAGATACATCAAATCAATTTTAAAAATTTTTTCTTGGACAATGTAGTGCAAAAATACCACTATATAAGCAATTAAAGCAAAATAAAGCACTTTAAACCACCCAAACACACCCCAACTGAATTCGCACTTACTTTTTCTGCAGAAAATTCAGATTTCAATTTTCTAAAATCTCACCACCTTCCATGCAACCAATGAGAAAACGAAAAATTAAATTAAAAGCTTCCAATGCACCATTAAATCCACATCAAAATTTCTCTATAAAAAAGGACCCTTTCCCCCATCTTCTTCACCTCATTTTCGGCAATACTAGAGAGTGAGAGACCAGATTTTGTGAGCCCAAGTGTTCTTCAAGAGTTTGAGTGAAGAAGAGAAAAGAAGAAGGAAGAAAAGGAGGAACTAAGGAGGAGCAAGGAGGAGCATCAAAGCTAAGTCCTTAGGTCATCCTCTACTCTTCGGTCTTCAAATAAGGTAAGTAAATCCCCTAAAACCTTATGATATTCTCCCATAAGATAACTCTCAATCCATCACCATTACCAACCCTAAAGATAAGAAACAATGATTAACTCAAAAAGGTATCATAGGTATGGATAGTAGACTGTTTGTGTATAATCTAGCTTTACATGTGCTTGCATGTGCATATTTTTGAGTTTTATGGCTTGACTATGTTCTGATGTTTTGATTTTTATGAGTATATGACATGCATGCAAAGAAAATACATCAAAAATGAACACAACGTGAGCTAAGCTATCAAAACCCTAAATAACCTAATTTTTTGGGCATGCAAACTTTCTGCCACAAACTTTAAAATAACACAACTAATTGTAGAAAAGTGATCCTAATGTGATGGTTATATCCAGACCTAGAATTTTGAGTTCTCTTTCATACAAAATTGGTTTGAAGTAATTTCATTGGGTAGAACTCCAGATATACCATTTTTACCAAAGAGTGTCAGATTTTGACCACTCTGAGATGCAGACTTAAACACCTTAGGTTAGAGTGAGAACCGAGCTTGGATCAAAACATAAAACTTGTAGAAGACATATTTATCTTACTGTCCACCAACCAGGAGCCAAAATTAAGATTTTTTGATAGCTCAAAACACTTCCCAAAGTCAATGTTGAGATTTATTAACTGACAGAGCCCTCTGTTACACATTTTTGTGAGTCCAAAAACCTAAGTTTTTAATAGCCAAATCCCAAAGTGGTAAACAAGAAAAATGTTGCTAACATATTATCCTAAATACTGAGAAAATATCAACGCAAAAAACCCTCGAATGGTACGCCAAAGGTCTTGTGACTTCTCTTTTGAAAATCTATTCTGCAGACCCTTTTTAGGCTGACTGAACTCACTTTATAAATTGGCCAAAATCACCAATTCGTTCCAAACAACTTGCCCTAGAAAAAAAACATGAAACATGTAGGGGACACCTTAAACTAAAACCTCCCCAAAATTAAGGCCCATAGACTTTGAATTGATGCCCCAAAACTGTGGCCAATAAAAACCCAATTTTTGTATTTTTCTCAGTAAAATGCTGAACAGTTTTCACTTAATTAAAATAAGTGATGCCTTTTCCCTAGGATTTGACCTTAGTGTTAAACATGAAAGTTGTAAGAAATATGTTTATCTAATTGGTGTTCAAAAATCAAAAATTAAATCGATGTTTAGGTACTTCAAACACTATTGTAACTTTAAAAATGGTGCTTGAACAATTACCCGAATTTGGCTAAGTGTATGAGTAACGTGTCACCTTGTGGAACTTGAATATATGGACTTTAAATAATTCATGTGAGTGATTGGTGTATGAAATTAACAATTTGATGATTAGAAACCATGCCAATAGTTTGGATCCATGTCACATAAATTATAGCTTATGCTTCGTATACTTATACTATGTGCTTTAATGAGTTGTACCTTATAGTTTAAAGACTTGTATTTTACGTTATGTTAGTTTGTGCATCATGCCATGTTTAGTTTCATACCATGCTATTGTTAAGTTATATTTCAAGATACGAGTTGTTGTACCATATGCATCATTGCATTGATCTTGGGGCATCTTGTGGGTCGCATCCTGTACATTGGCATTTGGTTATATACGAAATAACCAAATGTATATAACCAAATGCCAAGGTACAGGATGATACACTCCGTCCAGGTTCTACTTTAAAGCCTGACCCTTTTATCGGCACTCAAAAAGTCAAAACTAGTGAAAATTAAAAATTCAAATAGGGATGCAAAGCAAGGACTTCCAAGGGGGTAACCCATCCTAGTACTCCTACGCCCAAGCATGCTTGACTGCAGAGTTCTGATGGGATCAAGTGCATTAGTGCTGGTACAATCGCACCCGTTAGTTTTTCCTTTCTTAGTTCCCTTATAACCCTCTTCGTCCTGATTCTTTTTCACATTTCGACACTTTCAGTGGCACGGAAAAAGCCAAAACTAGTTAAAATTAAAAATTCAAAAAGGGGTGCAACGTGAGAACTTCGCAGGGGGTCACCCATCTTAGTAGTACGGTAACCCAATCACGCTTACCTGCAGTGTTCTGATGGTATCATTTCCATTAGTGCTAGTATGATCGCACCCATTAGTTTTTACCTCCTCAATTCTTTTGTACAGCTCTTCGTCTCGGTTTTATTTTGCACCCAAACATTTTAACCGACACTCAAAAATCTAAAACTATTGAAAATTAAAAATTCAAAAAGAGGTGCAAGATAAGGACTTCCAAAGGGGTCACCCATCTAAGTACTACTCCCGCCCAAGAACGCTTACCTACGGAGTTCTAATGTAATCTGGTTTGATCACACCTGTTATTTTCTCCTGGAAAACTCTTACGACTCTTTCCGTTCAACGATTTATATTTTTTAATTGAAAATAGGAATTGCGTAAGGCTGGTTGCGTTGGAATCCTAACATCTGTACCCAGCTAACTACCTTTTGGTCAATTTTTGGCATCATTTTATGACTAATTGCATCCTGGTTCCAAATCGCACCCCGACCCTTTCATCGACACCCATAAAGCAAAAACTAGTGAAAATTAAAAATTCAAAAGGGGTGCAACACAAGGACTTTCCAGGGGGTCACCCATCCTAGTACAACTATCACCCAAGCACGCTTGACTGC
Source organism: Heliamphora pulchella (assembly GCA_032270985.1). Taxonomy (NCBI): domain Eukaryota; kingdom Viridiplantae; phylum Streptophyta; class Magnoliopsida; order Ericales; family Sarraceniaceae; genus Heliamphora; species Heliamphora pulchella. The sequence continues at coordinate 14,026 of JAULJZ010171650.1, forward strand.
GGAGTTTTTAGGGAATTTGGTGCATTAGTGCGGGAATGATCACTCCCGTTAGTTTTTCCTTCCTCAATTCTCTTGTGACCCTCCCTATCTAGATTCTATTTTGCACCCCAACGCTCTCACCAGCACACAAAAAGCCAAAACTGGTAAAAATTATAAATTCAAAAAGGGGTACAACACGAGGACGACTCTGGGGGTCACCCATCCAAGTACTACTCTCGCCCAAGCATGGTTAATTACGGAGTTCTAAAGGGATCCGATGCATTTGTGCAGGTATGATCGCACTTGTTAGCTTTCCTTCTCAATTTTCTTTTGACCTGCTCCATCCCGGTTCTATTTCGCACCCCAAAATTTTCACTGGCACTCCAAAAGCTCAAACTGGTTAAAATAAAAAACTTCAAAAATGGGTGTAACACGAAGACTTTCCTAGAGTCACCCATCCTAGTACTACTCTTGCCCAAGCACGCTTGACTATGGAGTTCTAATGGGATCTGATGCTTTAATGCTGGTATGACGGCACTCGTTAGTTTTTTCTTCTCAATTCTCTTATGATACACTCCGTTCTGGTTCTATTTTGGACCCTCACACATTCACCGGCACTCAAAAAGCCAAAACAGGTGAAAAGTAAAAATTCAAAAAGGGGTACAGCACAAAGACTTCCTAGGGGGTCACGAATCCTAGTACTACTCTTGCCCAAGCACGTTTAATTGCGGAGGTCTGATGGGATGCGGTGCATTAGTCCTGGTATGATCGCACCTGTTATATTCTCCTTCCTCAATTCACTTATGACTTTTTTCGTCTAGCGAAATGTAAATTTTTAATCAAAAATCAGAATTACACAAGGCCAGCGACATTGGAATCCTAACGACTGCTCACAACCCAGTACCGTTGAGGCCTTTTTTTGCATCATTTTATGACTATTTTTGTCCCGGTTCTATATCGCACCCCGACCATTTCACCGGCAGTCATAAAGCCAAAACTAGTGAAAATTAAAAATTCAAATAGGGTTGCAACACGAGGACTTCTCAGTGGAAAACCCATCCTAGTATTACTAACGCCCAAGCATGCTTGACTGTAGAGTTCTAATCGGATCCGGTGCATTAGCCCTGGTATAATTGCACCTGTTAGTTTTTCCTTTCTCAATTCTCTTATAACCCTTTTGGTCCTGATTCTTTTTCACACCCCGAGAGATTCAATGGAACTAAAAAAGCCAAAACTAGTTAAAATTAAAAATTCATGAAGGGGTGCAACACGAGAACTTCGTAGGGGGTCACCCATCCTAGTAGTACGCTCGCCCAATCACGCTTACCTCTGAAGTTTTGATGGGACCAAGTGCATTAGTCCTTGTATGAACGCACCCCTTAGTTTCTACCTCCTCAATTCTCTTATGACCCTCTCCGTTTGGGTTCTATTTTTCACCCGGTCATTTTCACCGACACTCAAAAATCCAAAACTATTGAAAATTAAAAATTCAAAACGTGGTATAACATGAGGACTTCCCAAGAGGTCACCCATCCAAGTACTATTCTCGCCTAAGCATGCTTACTTGCGGAGATCTGATGGGATCCGGTGCGTTAGTGCTGGTATGATCGCACCCGTTATGTTCTCCTTATATAATTCTCTTACGACTCTCTTCGTTCAAAGACATTTTTTAATTGAAAATCAGAATTGCACAAGACTGGTGGCATTAGAATCTTAACGTCACTACCGAGCTAACTACCTTTTGGTCTATTTTGGTATCATTTTATGACTAATTTCGTCCCAATTCTATATCGCACCCCGACCCTTTCATCGACACTCATAAAGCAAAAACTGGTGAAAATTAAAATTTCAAAAGGGGTGTAACACGAGAACTTCCTAGGGGGACTCATCCTAGTACTACTCTCGCCCAAGCACGCTTGACTGCGGAGTTCTGAGGGGATCTGGTGCATTAGTGCTGGTATGATCGCTTCTGTTAGTTTTTCCTTCCTCAATTCTCTTGTGGCCGTCCCCGTCTCGATTCTATTTTGCACGCTGACACTTTCATCGGCACGCAAAAAGATAAAACTGGTGAAAATTGAGAATTCAACAAGGGTACAACACAAGGACTTCCCTAGGGGTCACCCATCTAAGTACTATTCTTGCCCAAGTACGCTTTGTTGGAGGCAATATTGCCATGATCATTATTTTTTAAAATGATTTTTAGAAAAAATTAACTGGACGGACAAACGCCAAAACGGGCTCCAAATAAAAATTTTGACGTCGAACGATAAAAATTAAATCCGTGCAACCAAAGTTCATTTAGATGAATACCTTTTGTCGATCTATTCTTCAACTACGACTTGATTTCGAGTTGAAGCTCCTGTTAGATCTTCTACCGTATTCCCCTTATGCGATCCTCGAACGTAGTGTGGGTTACGATCCTCCGAGAACTCGTACAGATAGAACCCCGAAATATTTAAGTCTTGAGAGACAAAAATAATATCATAATAATATTGATATGAAAATTATCATCTAACTAGTTCAGCCTACCCGCATATATATAGGGCTACAGCAAGGACCTAGAGAGTAATTATGAGTTAGACTTCCAGTGGAACCCAAACACCTACTATCGGTTTCTGTAATTAAAGAAAGACGCATAGCGGTATCTACAAATATGGAAAATTAGCAGCGGTTTCTGCAATTGTCATAAAACACTGAATTACAGTTCACACCACTAAAGAACTATATTTGCACTCTGACCCATAATCTTAAGACATTCTTGCATTGAGTTCCTATTATTAAATGCTTACCATTTCTCCCCACATAAAGATTTTCGATACCTGACAATTAAATTTAATTATTGACAATTTATTTTAATCAGCATCTTGATATTTCTTAAGCCCTTCTACTTAACTTATTTGACTGCCGGATAATTAAATCCACCTGCAAGGTTTAGCCCGATCAAAACTTATAAGCATCCTTAAGCGGGTATCGTCAATCCCGATCATTCGGGACTTGAATTCGGTCATATAAATAATACTGCTATCTAACTCACCGGGAATATAGACCCATATAAGACCGCACCCTCTAATGAATCAAAACAACGATTATTAAATATATGCAAATCAATAATTATTTCAGGATTAAGAAGATAAACACTACTCATAATAATCTTGGGGTGTGAATTAATTTATATAGTCAGTAGAAAATTAATTTTTCCAAATGTCCCGTTCAATACACACAAAGTGTACTAGCACAGAGAGCCGGAACAATAGACGACGCTATTATCTGTTCCTCGTAACCAAGACAAGCCTACTAAAACTCTGTGTTACAGTCGTACCGATGGTATGCCCATTTCTATCTAAACTATGAACATAAAACTTATATTCTGTAAGAATCTAAAATCTGATCTTATGTGTGCAAGCCGTACTCTACACACTAGATTAAATACTATACAGAATATAGGACATCCATGCATAACAAAGAAATGATATGCATACATTGCTCATAAAGATTCTCATAAAATGGAAAATTAATTTTATTAAAATAAAATTAAATACTAAAAACGTAATTTTCAGTATATCAACCCTAACAATTTTTCACTTGTACTCAAAACTATGCTGCTATACATCTGACTTTCATGCCCTCTACATCACTATCAAAAGTCTTAGCCAGTAAGCTCTTTGTAAAAGATCTGCAAGGTTGTTTCCTGATGCAAGCTCTATGTTTGACTGAAAATCTGAGTCTGTGTACCCCAAAAGGTACTAGACTGTCTGCCTAGTAAACTAACATATAATTCTTAGTTTGTTTTAGGTACTTTATTATATTCTTTACCGCAGTCCAATGCTTCTACCCTAGGTTAGATTGATATCTGCTAATCATGCCAACGGCAAAGCAGATATCGGGTCTATTACAAAGTATTGCATACACGAGACTTCCTACTGTCGAAGCATAAGGAACCGCCATCATCCTCTCTATCTCATCAGGTGTCTTAGGACACTGTTCCTTGGATAGAGTGATTCCATGTCTGAAAGGGAGAAACCCTTTCTTGGAATCCTGTATGCTAAAACGAGTAAGGATATCATCGATATACTTTGCTTGTGATAAGCCTAACATCATTTGTTTCTAATCTCGCACAAGCTTGATTCTAAGGATGTGACTGGCTTCACCCAAGTCCTTCATATCGAACTGCCCAGATAACCATACATTAATCGTAGATAATGCCCCCACATCATTTTCGATGAGCAAGATATCGTATACTTAAAGTACTTGGAAGATCACCACGCTTTCGTCACGCTTCTTGTACACAAAGGACTCATCCGGACGTTGATGAAAATCATAAGATTTTATGGCTTGATTAAACCGAGTGTTCCAAGACCTCGATGCCTTCTTAAGTTCATAAATGGATCTCTTAAGCTTGCACAACATGTGCTCCTGGCCCTTTGCAATGAATCCATTTGGTTGTATCGTATAGATACACTCGTCAAGACTTCCGTTATGAAAAGCTGTCTTGACGTCCATTTACCAGATTTCGTAATCAAAATGAGTGGTAATGGATAAGAGAATCCGGATAGACTTAACCATGGCTACCGGCGAAAAAGTTTCCTCATAATCGATCCCTTCTTTCTAAGTGAACCCTTTAGCAACAAGCTTATCTTTGAAGGTTTCAATCTTCCCGTCTACTCCTCTCTTCCTCTTGTAGATCGACTTGCATCCAATGGATTTTATCCCTTCGGGTGGTTTTATAAGTTTCCAGACCTAATTGGAATACATAGATTCCTTCTCTGAATTCATTGCCCTTTGCCAAAGATCTGTATTTTAGTCTTGTAATGCTTCATTGTAGTTACAGGGTTCGATATCCAGTTCTGTTGGGATCCCTCAAAAGACTCTCCCAAGAACATATACCGGTCAGGTTGATGAATAATCCTCCCACTACGACGAGGCACTACTTGTGTCTGTGTACTAGCAGTAACAAGCTGTGCAAAATCTGAGCCATGTGCATTAGCACCCTGTTCTTGATTTGCACCTGTCCCGATAATCCTCCCACTACGACGAGGTAATGGAATATCAGTGACTTGTGGTTCCTCTTTCGTTTTACTGGTATTTTCTCTCAGTTCTTCCAGAACAATTTTGCTATTGGGCCTGTGATCCATAATATAATCCTCTTCTAAGAATCGGGCATTGGTGCTAACAATAACCTTCTAATCCTTAGGATTATAAAATAGACCACCTTTTGTTCTCTTGGGATACCCCATAAAGACACTGACTTCCGTCATTGGTTTCAACTTACCCGCGTTCCCTTTCAGCACATGTGCTGGACACCCCCAAATATAAATGTGTTTCAGACTAGACTTATACCCAGTCCACAATTCTGTGGGAGTAAAAGGTACAGACTTAGAAAGTACCAAGTTCAGAATGTAAGCCGCTGTCTCTAAAGTGAGTCCCCAACATGAATCTGGTAAACCTGAATAACTCATCATTGACCTTATCATCTCCATAAGTGTCCTATTGCTTCTTTCTGCTACACCATTCTACTGTGGAGTGCCAGGTGCAGTTAACTGGGATGTAGTCTCCTCTGATGACAAGTAGTCCTTAAACTCTCCAAAAAGGTATTTCTCACCACGATCGGATCGTAGTGATTTGATACTTTTATCCAAACACTTTTTCGCCTCTACCTTGAATTCTTTGAATTTCTCAAAGCATTCAGACTTACGGTGCATTAGGTAAATGTATCCATATATTGAGTAGTCATCAATGAAACTGAAAAAGTACTCAAAACCACCTCTAGCTCGAATTTTCATAGAACCACACACATTAGAATGAACCAGCTCCAACGGTTATTTAGCTCTATAGCTTTTGGCCGAAAAGGGCCTCTCGATTATCTTACTCTCTAAGCAAGATTCACAGACTGGAAGTGCCTCCACTTCCAATGAGCTCAAAGGTCCATCTACTACCAGTCTGTTTATCCTTTTTAGATTAATATGACCCAAGCGTAAGTGTCAAAGAAACGTTTAGTTCATTAAAAAAGAAAACTTTCTCTTATATGGTAATATAGATGTATTATTCATTTTAGTCAGTTGCAGTGTAGAAGAGATTGGAGTAATAATATAAAGATCATCCACCAATGTATCAGAATAGATAATTTGTTTATTATCCTTAATAATCACAGAGTTGTTAAAATGAACAAAATATCCATCTTTGGCCAATCTAGAAACGGAAACTAAGTTCCTTCTAATGGCAGCTACATAAAGACAATCTCTCAATATTAAAATCTAATCTCTACCAAAATTGAGAGTGACATCTCCTACTACAACTGCTGTTAACTTTGTATTATTACCTATATACAAGTAAATCTCCCCATCACTAAGTTGTCGGGTTTCCTGAAACCTCTGCAATGAATTGTAGACATGATTAGTCGCTCCCGTATCTACACACCAGGTACCGGTAGATAACAATGCTAAACATGTTTTCCCAATCAGTGAACAGAAATTACCGTATTTGTTCTGCCTTCTGACAAATACTGAACAAAACTTTTTCTAGTGCCGGGTCTGGTTGCAGTGAAAATATTTGCCTTTCGGTTTTTTCACACCAGTCTGTGGCCCACTAATTACCTTGGAAAACGTGTCTCTCTGTTTCTGAAACTTTTTCTTCTTCTTGCCTTTCGGCCCCGAGGAAGAACCTTTTTTTGAAACAGACACATATTCTAGTATTGAAGCAATACAATTTTTAGTTAAAGCTATATCCAATTTATATTTTCAGTCAATAAAATTTGGTCCCGTTAGTTTATTTTCTTTGAGTATTGAAGCAAGTGGGTTGAAATCCATTTTAATTTTGAAAATCACATAATCAAAAAACTGTTAATTATGATAAGCAAAAATTTGAATTAATTTTAATTTGGTTCTCTCTACCATTTTAAAATTAATTCGCCAGCAGCCTGGCAACCTGAGAATAGTATGTCACGATGGGTGGACGTCTACTATTCTTCATCAGACCAGACTGGCCAAATCCTTTTAATTTTACTATCTAGGCAACTGACCATGCCAAGTAAAATTAAATAGCTGACATAATTTTGGTCCAATATATAATAGCAGTGACTCAGTGGGAGAGAATATTATTATATACAGCTAAGTGTTAACCATCACCTAATCTCAAATTAATCGCTTCGCAATGAACCCTTCAGTTGGATAAGTGATTCACACTAACAATTACTTAGAATTATCCCTAAAAGAAGTTTGTACTGGCGATACTGCAATTAATCTGTCCATTGGGGAGGAAGGCCTTACTGCCACCATGCAGGATTTAATTGCATCGCCTACAAACTAGTGATGGAGATCGCAGGATTTCTCTGTGAATAAATTCTCTCTCCGACTTAGATTTTAAAAATATTTTTAGGATTATAAAAATCTGTTTAATTAAAATAAAATTATTAATTTCGAAAGTCACACGATCTGAAAGAATCAAATATCTTCCCGTGTACACGATTCTAAAGATTCTGGTTTATCAAACCATATTTCAAAAGTCACACGATCTGAAAGAATTAAACACCTTTCCGTATATATGATTCTAAAGATTTTGATTTATCAAACCATCTTTTCGTGTTTAAATGTGTAACAAATAAAATTTAACAAATACACAATTTTTTCTCTAACTTTTCAGCTAAGGTGGTGAATAAAGGCATTTATTTATTTTATTTCTATTTTACATTTTTTGAAAAATAATAATTTATTTTGATTAAATATTTTTCTATTTAATTAATTCAAAATCTAGAATTAATTCTCACATTTTTTCAAGATATCTGATTTTTAAAAAATATATCTTTAAACGTGATATTTTGTAAAAAATAAAATATCTGAAGTTTTTAAATTTAATTAAAATTAATTAATTAAAAAAACTTAATTTTATTTTTCATTATAAAATATTTTAATTAAAACTGAGTATTCGAATTAATTAAATTAACATGATAAAACTAATATTTATCATCTACCCAGTTAATAAAAAAAATTAAATGCAAGATAAATATAAATTCTAATTTTATGATACGATTGAAACTCTAAAGGGGGTCTATTTGCTGCTCAAAGATAAGCTTCCAGTTGCATCATGAGACTAGCTTTTCTGATTTTGCTAGGAAACCGCAGCTTTGGGTTTTTTGGGAAGCTACCGGCGTCAGAGACCGTATTAGGCGCAACTGTGGAGGAATCCTAATCCAAAACCTACTGCGCCGTTTGCTTAAAACATGGAATCCATTGCTTGGATTGCGCCGACTTTATTGGGAATTGCTACAGCACCACTTGCGCTTCTATTGGTTTGGTGCTGCAGCTTGCTTTGCCAATGGGAATTACTGCGGCTGTTTTGGAATAGCTTTACATGGGAAACAGCTTCATGTGCTTTGTTTGGCAGCTTGCGCTGCTTGCTTTAAATCGGCGGCTTCTTACTTCAGCCAACGAAACACTCCTACCGCTGGGACTGTTTTGGAAATTGTTGAAACTGTTGGGAGCCCTCGAAAACCGCTGCTTTTGGGAGAAAAACACTGCCTGGGATTTTTGCTTGATGATACTGCTTTAGCTGCAGCTTTATGAAACTGATGTTCCAAAATAGCCCTTAGGCGCTACTGCTTTGCTTGGGACGGACGCTGGCGCTTATGTTGGATAATGCTAGGAAAAGCTGCAGCTTAGGCTATTGGAATCTGGCGGCTCCTGTTTAGGCTTTTTGAATCAACACTCACTGTGGAAAAATCACCAAACAGTGCTTTTTGAATCAACACCCAATCACCTAATCCTGCTGCGCTGGCGTTTGGCTTTTGGCGCCAGAAGTAGGCCGACTGTTTTGGACTACTTTTGCGGGTGGCCTCTTTTTTTCTTTATTTTTTTATTTTTTTTAATTAATCAAAAAAAATTCTGAAAAAAAAATATTACAAAGCAATAAAAAAACTCGGCTAAAACTACCGGAACCACCGCCAGTTGCCGCCGCCAACCACTGTCGTTTCTTCCATACCAGTTCTTATTATTATTATTTTTAATAAACTAGAAAAAAAAACTTAAAGAACATGAAATTTTTACGTTAATCTTATGCCTCTGTAGAGTTTATAATCAATCTAAAATTAATTAATCTATTACGGTCAACCCCCGTGATTAAAAAATTAAATTAAATCATCATCCACGCATTCAATCAAACATAAAAATAAATGATACTCATAAAACCGGGATTTAGAACGCTTGCAAAACAAAGTTAGCACAGTTCTAAATCTATCCAGCCCCGATAACCATAAACAAAAAACAAAACGTCTGTCATACCAATTTGGTGAAGACAATACTGCCAAGATCATTGTTTTTTAAAACGATTTTCGAAAAAAATTAACTGGATGGGCAAACGCCGAAACGAGCTCCAGATAAATATTTTGCGTCGAACGATAAAAATAAACCCGTGTAACCAAAGTTAATTTAGAAGAATACCTTTTGTCGATCTATTCTTCAACTACGACTTGATTCCAAGTTAAAGCTCCAGTCAGATCTTCTATTGTATTCCCTTACGCGATCCTCGAACGTAGTGTGGGCTACGAATTATCGAGAACTCGTACCGGCAGAACCCCGATATCTTTCGTCTTGAAAGATAAAAAATATGATATATGATATGAACTATCAATCTCAAACTGGTTCAGCCTACCCGCGTATATATAGGGCTACAGCAGGGACCTGAGGAGTAATTATGAGTACGAATTTCAGTGGAACACAGATACCTACAAGCGGTTTCAGCAATTAAGGAAAGACAAGCAGCAGTTTTTGCAATTTTCATAAAATACTGAATTACAGTTCACATCACTAAAGAACTGTAATTGCACTCTGACCCATAATCTCAAAACCATCTTACATTGAGCTCATGTTACTAAATGCTTACCATTTCTCCCCACGTTAAGATTTTCAATACCCGCTAATTAAATTTAATTACAGACAATTTAATTTAATCGGTATCTTAATATTTCTTAAGCCCTTCCACTTTACTTATTTAACCGCCGGATAATTAAATCCACCTGCAGCGTTTGGTCCGGTCAAAACTTATAAGCATCTTTAAGGGAGTATTGTCAATCCCGATCATTCGGGGCATGGATTCTGTCAATAATTAATATTTTCCATATAATTAATACCGTTATCCAGCTCACCGAAACTATAGACCTATATAAGATCGCACCCTCTAATGAATCAAAACAACGAATATTAAATATATGCAAATCAATAATTATTT
>JAULJZ010171660.1:0-24217 GCA_032270985.1 Heliamphora pulchella
TTATTAACCACATCACCAATTAAATGTTGATATATATATATATATATATATATATATATTAACTAACATGGCTCCTAATATTGAAGTTGATGTATGAAAAAGTTATTAGCTAAAAGAAAATAATGTTTTTTAGTTTATTTTAATTATTTAAATAATGATTAATGTTAAAGATGTTCTAAAACGTGGATTAATAATTCAGACATTCGTGGACTTTTTTTTGGTTACTTTAATTCGTGCATTGTACATTTGCTCGCAGGGTTCATTCACTCGACCTGGCTATGGATCCATGGATAAGAGTCGTGACTGTTCTTAAAAAAATTATTCATAAATACAAATACTATAACTATATTAATATAAACACTATCACTAATTTATAGTTTTACAAAATAATTTGCACAATTTATGAATAAATAAATTTTGATTGCACATTATATAGAAAAAAATATTTTACAACATAAAAACTAAAATTGTATTAGTAAATAATTTATACCCACCAGTTTTTGTAAATATCTTAATTGAGATAACGACTTATTTTTTTATTTTAATTTATTAATTTTTAGGATTTAATCCAATCATTACACCTTTTTTTTTGTGTTTTCATCAAGATGAGCCAAAAAATTTATTTTTTTTTATAAAAATATATTAAAAACTGATAGCTTATTTTATTTTATTTGTTTTTAGTGATTATTTTTATTATTTAGTAAAATTGTTATGTTAAATTATTTTTTCTTAGTGAAATTCTCATTATTTAGTAAAATTATTATATTGTTTTAATTTTTTGCTCAATAAAATTAGGTTGAAATACACAAACAGTTGGAAAGAAATAAAAATAAATCAAAATTAAGCAGATGAAGTCATGTTTTCATCGTTTTATATTTTCTTTTAAAAAATGTGTACATTAAAAAGTCTAAAGTATCCCAACAGAAAAATAAAACATACTGCGTGAAGAACAACACAAAATATTAGAATAAAATTCATTCTATAAACAATAAAATGTCAAAAAAGTTCTTAAAAAAATGTAGAAATAAAGTTTGAATGTCGAGTTAAAATAATTAATTAATATGCAAAATTTGTATTGTACTGGTATTGAAAGGACCGAAGCTGTAGGATCACATCTGCATTTAATGTGATTGTGCGGTGGGCAAAATTTTTACCAAAGTATAATTTTTATTAGCAACATTTAAAAGTCTAAATTAACCTAACAAAAAAATCAAAAAGCAAGAATATCCGAAGGATAAGAAAGAGATTTAAGTAAATGACAAACATTAATCCACGGAATAAATAGAAAAAAAGCAAATTTTCTTCACATTTAGTTTGAATTTAAAAACTTTAAAAAATATTAAAATAGAACTCATTTTGATAAAAAAAAATACATAGGATAAAAAAATAAAATAAAAAAATAACCCTAAACGTGAATAGGGGTGATTCTAAATGTACACACTTTTTTTCCCTTTAAACATCCGCATTTTTAAATATTAATACATCAAATACAAGTGCTTTAATACATAATGTGAGTGTCACAAAAAATGTGTGAGTTCCAATTAATAACTAGCTTAAATTTTTTTTTTTTTTTTTTTTTTGTAGATGGTACAGAAAAACTGATAAGTCAATCGTAGCTCAAGTTGCTCGGGCTAGTATCCGAATTATCCAATCAGTTCAAGGCTATACCTGGAGAGAACAAACACGAACAAGGAGCAAGTAAACAAAAGAGGAATCCGAACTATTCACCGGCTTGCTAGTTCGACAAAGGGAAATATGGAAGCATGTGCAATCATGCACCAAATCTAAGAAAGCTCAATTGATTGGAGGGGCACGAGCCAACTACTCGAGTTACTCGAGTTGCTCGAGTTTCATAAAGAATTTTCTAATGTCTTTTACAACATGCAAAACAGGCATATGATTGCTTAAATTTGGCCTCAACCTAACCGAGTGGATGGCATCACCAGTGGTTCGAAGTACTGGCATTGAATACTCGGTATTATGCACAATTATCCCATAGCACAGACTATAAAGTGTAACCCTGACTACGAATGAAGATATTCTATAGCACAGACTGTGAAGTATAGCACAGACTATGACAGTAGCCCTGACTACTCGACTATATTACCATGGAACAAACCATGAAAACAGCACAGACTGTATTATTAACGACATAGGGCATGAAGACAACACTGACTGTAATGTAGCTCTAACTACCTAATCATGATGACATGACACCGACTATGTGGCTTAGCACAAATTGAACAGCCAAGATATAGCACAGACTGTATGATTATAGATTCCTCTGATAATCGAAAGACTGTCCCAGAGACAATGAAGCCAATGGCAGTACAATCCTACACGGGACGTTATGAGACATATGTCTTGGTGGCTAAGGAAAGGATTTGTCAGATCATATAGATCCATCCACTTGAGTCACTCGAATGACCCCTAAGTCACTTGACCCGAGTAGGTCGGGTACTTGACCCGAACGGGTCAAGTACCCACAAGGCACCCGTTGGCTGACCTAATAGAGTTGGAGTAAAATACTACCTGGTCAAATTTTGGGATAAAATCCCTTAATTCCTCGAGATTACCTTTCATGATTTGATTATACCTCCCAGGGAATCCTATCATAACCCTAATAGAAATCTTCTAGAGGTTATAAATAGGAGAAATGACCATGCTCCTAGAGAATTAGATTAGAGAGAGCTAATGCGCTATTCATACTGTCAGTACTCTATACACAATTAGCTTTCTCTTTCACCCGATCACCGTCTCACTCCGTTCTGTGTTTTTTATTATTTTGTTTATTTCACCTCTCTATTATTGTTCGTTATTTTTTTATTCTAAAAGGACCCTATAATTTTTTTCTTTTTTAGCTAAAAGGTTAAATTTAGTTCAAAGTTGATGGTTTGATAAACTAGGTTTCAAGTGTACTTTTTTTAAAATTGGTTGTTTGGATAAAATGTTAGTTTTTTTTTTGTCTTTCGTTCAAATTGAACAATTTTTCCCTTTTATTTAATTAAAAATAATAATCATATATAGTTGGTAGGAGTAGTAGGAGGAGTATAGTAGAAAATACGTGATGAATGATGAATATTATTATCTTTTAAAAATTGTAAGATTTGAATAAAATATTCAAATAATTATTGTTTTTATTTGAATTTTTTAAATTTTAAAATATTCAAATAATTAGTGCACGCAAAAATTTCATACGTCCACTATCAATCATGCCAAGCTGTAGTTTTTTACTCAAGAATGTCAATTTTACTGTAAAATTGAGAATGTTTTCTATTGAGTTTGTACCTTGAATTTTTCAGTAGAATTAGAAGTCAGCACTAGCGGTTCTAGCAGGGCGCTTGAAAACCAAGAAATAATAAATCGGCGCTAGCTTGAGCGTCGATAGGACAGAACTGTGCGCTAGTGGGGGCGCTAGCTAGGCGCTTAAGTGCCGGGATAATAGAACCGTGCGCTAGCTAGGCGCTCGAGCGTTGGGAGGACAGAGAGTGGCAGTGTTTGGTGCTAATACGCGTTTGAGCGCGCGCCGCAACATTCTGAAGTGTTTTTTTAGGATTTTTTTGGTGATGCCTATATAGATGGGCCATTTTGTTTAGTTTAGGGTTGAAGAAGAAGATTCGTGAAATACACTAAAGATGCTCAGATTTGGAGACCAGAAAGAGTGTAAAAAGATTGAGAGAGACTCAGTTTGAGGCCAGATACAAAGAGAGTGAGAAAGACAATTATCTTATAATTCTTATTGCGTCTAGTGGATTGTTTCTCTTCGCCCATGGATGTAAGTAGTCAGCCAAACTATGCAAACTTTATGTTTCTTGTTTGTGATTGTTTCTTGTTCCTATTCCTTATTTGTGTTCGTGATTTCTTGTCTCAACAGCCTGTCAAGGGTTATTTGATTGAAATCCCAATAGCTGGTATCAGAGCTTGGTTCGTTGAGTGAAAGCGATGGCGATGAAAAATGGGAAGGTCAAGATCGAGAACTTTACCGTTGCAGACTTCGAATTCTGAAAGATGCAGATTGAAGACTATCTGTACCAGAAGAACATGTACTTAGCCCCCCGGGGTGAGAAACCAGCAGGCATGAAGGAGGAAGATTGGGCACTCCTTGACAGACAAGCCTTGAGGGTTATCCGATTAACCCTATTGTGGAACGCCGCCTTTAACATCATGAAGGAGAAGACGATGGCGGGCTTAATGGCAACTTTGACTGACATATATGAAAAGAAGACTGTAGTCAATAAGGTTTATCAGACGCAAAGATTGTTCAACCTAAAAATGGCAGAAGGTGGGTCAGTTGCGAATCACTTAAACGACAACAACACGGTAACAACTCAGTTAAGCTCTATATCAATTGAGCTTGACGATGAGGCACGAGCGTTAATTCTTCTGTCCTCCTTGCCCGAGAGTTGGAATAGCACTGTGACAGCCGTGAGTAACTCACCTGGAAAGTCAAAACTGAGGTTTGATGATGTCGGGACCTAATTATCAGTGAAGAAATTCAAAGACGAGAAACAGGTGAAACATCATAATCAATTTGAGAACAGAGATGAGGGGAAGAACAATAGATAGAAACTTTGATCATGGAAGATCTTAGTCCAAAATACGTACAAAAAAGGATGTAGAGTGATTCTAGTGCCACAAAACTGGTTATTAAAAGAACTAGTGCTAAGAACAAAAGAAGCATATGGAGGAGAAGAAGAAAGGAAAAATGTCTTCAAAGTCTGTCAATTTTGCCAAGAAGACATCAGATAGTGAGATAAACAGAAATGTACTTTCAATTTCTCCAGTTTTGATTTTCTGTCAAAGTCATGAATATTGAATTCAGGGTGCTCTTACCATATGTATCCAACAAAAGAATGGTTTGACACTATAAACTTTGTAATTGTGCTATGGTTCTAATGAGGAATGATGCAGCTTGCCAAGCTATTGGAACGGGTACAGTGAAAATCAAGATATTTGATGGAGTTGTGAGAATTTTAGAAAAAGTCAAACATGTTCTAGGGTTGAAGAAAAATTTGATTTCTTTGAAAACATTGAATTCTTTGAGTTGCGGGTACACAGCAAAAGATGGAGCAATAAAGATTAGTAGATGTACTATGATTATCATGAAAGGGCAAAAAAGTTAAAAATTCCTACAAATTAGTAGGGGACACAATGGTAGGTATAGTTACCACTACTACACATGCAAAGTCTAGCAGGAACGACACGATACTCAATTTTAAATGATTTATTATCTTTTTCATTTTATATATAAATTTTTGTTAATAAAGTGCTAATAATTTAGTGAGATGCAATCGAGAAACTTCATGAAAAATCTATAAAAACAAATAGTGGTGAAAAATCTTCAAATCTTATATCTTCAAATTTAATCATTTTACTTTCTATTAATAGTTTGTCTAATTTTTGATAACTTCTAAAATGGGTTAAAACCAATTATCCGATAACATTAACTCAGCAAAAATATTTAGATTATTTATTTTTATATTTGACCATGTATAGCACGGAAAAATTGTTCAGAACATCTCTTACGAAATAATTTTATTTATCTAATTATTACGTGGGTGGCAGGAGATAAGAATCAATTTAAGAAAAATATATGATTTGTGAACATTTTAAAACAATAAAAATTGAAAAAAATTAGAATAAATTAAATATTGAGAAGGATTACAAAGTTTGAAAGTGCTAACAATTTTTTTTAAAAAGCTTTTAATATACAATTTATAATATTATTAAAAAATTTAATTATAAAGTTTAAAATAATATTATAGATTCTATAAAAAAAAAGAGGTATATATATTTTTGTCAATCAACAAAATATATCATATTAAATAACCTTTTGTTTTATGTGTATAAGTTGTTATTTGATTTTAAAATTTTAATTTTTTTTCTTGTGGGTGGATGATTAACACTCAGAAGATTAAATATAATTTTTTTTAATTACATGTAGGGAAACTAAACAACTGTTCTTAATGATATTTCTCTAGTCGTTTTATAGTCGTGTTTTTATTAAATTCGTTAGATTTTTATTTGCACGTTGTATTTATTTAAATTGTACTACTTTTCAAAAATTATTTTAAAATTATTTGGGAGTTATAAAATATCTAAATAATATATATAATGCTTTTTATTTTTATCCCGTGCATAGCACGGTTTAGTTATTAGTAATATAAATGAAACGAAATCAAGGAACTCTTCGATTCAATTTTATATGATTCTCTAAAAGATTAATTCAAAAACTAAACCATAATAAACAGTTCATAAGAATTTGGAATTGGAACAAAATTGTTAACCAAAAAATCAAACCAAACCACATCATATGGTTTGGATTGGTTTAGTCCAGTTTATTGGTTTTATCAATTTTTTTCAACACCTCTAGCTTCCGATATGATGGAGTTTTGGACGATGAGAAAATGTTAATCACTTTTTGCAAAAGTATTTGAGAAGGCGATCTCGATCCGCGTGAGAAACGACTATCAAATTTTAGATTTACTTCCAAAGTTATCATGGGGACAATGAAGGTTTTTCATGAAGTGCTCAAATGCTAATATAACTATAATGGCTGACGGAGTCTAATACCAATTTCAGCAGCGACTATTCGGTATCGCACAAGGCTTGAATGACTTATGTTGGTTGTGAAACCTGAGTTGTGATCTAGGAGCATAATATGAGACATACTTAGATAATTTTCTCTAAGTGAATACTTTTCATTATTCCCGCTTCTTCACCTTTTGAATTTTTCAACCATGGCTCTCAAAAAAATTCAAAAGTCTTCTACTGTTGAACCAATTACCTTTAGATTGCCCAAAGAACTCAAAGATTTTACTGAGAAGCATGAAAATCATGAACGCATGATCTTGAGCCCTAATTTGAGTTCCAAATGCATTCTCGGTCCTTTATTTGAACCAGAGATCCCTAAACTCCTCTCATCTAATTATCCTTTAGTATCAAACGAATCATTCATACTCCACCGCTTTAATCTTTGCTGGACAAAATGGATGGTTCGACACATTTACGTTTGTGGCTAAATCCTAAATCAAACTGGTGTGATTGGATTGCTCGCTTGGACAGCTATATTGGATAGCAATAGAACAAGTTAGGTATTAATAAAACAACCATTCTCTTGACCTACCCCATTGATATGAACAAATGAGTCATTGAAACAGCATCCTATTTTTTTGTCTCAATTCTGCAACGCTATGCTCCTCCCTTTTGGGCCCATGCCACCCACAATATTAGATGTTGTCCACCTAACATGCTTTCCTTCAACAAGCCTTGAGGTAAATACTTTACTTACTCCTAATTCTGTAAGGGAAGGTTTTCTAATACTCTCTAGTTTAGAGTATTTTGATATCTTAAAGACATATTGTACCAAATCTTCTGAACATCTTTATTTTAATGAGATAGTAGCATTTTATCCTTACTGGCTCTGTCGATTTGTTCTAACGTTCCTAGTGTCAAAATTACCAAAATTCTAGAAAGTCATTTGTTTGGCTTAGAAGAAAAAAATTACTTTAGCCCTTTTTATTATAGGCACTCTTTACAAAGGTCTATATACTTTAGTTGATAAAGGCATATCTGATAGCTATGGTGGTTTTTTTTTTTTGGCTTTTTAGAGAGATTTTCTTATTTTTTTCTCTTTACCTCTATAAAAAATCCTAAAAAATCTCAACCCTTTTGCAAATATTAGGTTTTATTTTCTCGACCGACATTCCTTCAAACTAACACTTTTAACTTATCAAAAGAACACGTCAAACTTCGAAAGGACTTTTGGGCTAGTATCCTAACCCCTAGATATATCTTGATTGGTGATTCCATCTCTTCTTTAAGATTCTGCAGATGTAGTTTTGAAAATTAATTTCTCAACTAATTTGCAAGGCAATTTGGTCGGACACAAGGGGTGCTTATTTCTTTTATACATCCCTCAATTAATGAAATTGTCGAGAAGGGAGCCTTAATAAGGAAGGAATTTGTTGCCAAGTTCATCCAAGAGTACTTTTTGAATAGGCCGTGTACGTTTTGATTTTTTGACTAAAAGCCTTCATCAGACACTACTACTGCTTTTTGACTTTTGGGAGTACGTCATTTTACTAACTATCTTCATATCTTTAAATGATGACTACCAATTCAAGTTATCCTACCAGAACTAACAGGCCACGATTGAAATGCCTTCTCAAGATAAATTTCTTTCAGTTATTTCAAGTTTTTAGAAAATACCATTTCATTCCTTTAATATTTTGCACGTCATTATTCTATCCAAGCCTTTGATTGAGAGAGACAAACCTGAAGGCTACCCCAGTTAGCAGCACAGAGAGCTCCTCAGATTAAACAATTTTGGCTGCTAAGTTAAGATCTACTTATTTTTAAGTTGCCTCAAAGGACAAAGGCAAAAGCAAGACTGTCAAATCTCAACATACATTCAGGAAAGCTAAGCAAAGACAACAGAACATTTTCTCATTTCAATCCCAAATAAAAGAATATCATTTTTGTTTTTGATTCTCCAAAAAAAAAAAAAAAAAAAAAGCCTCTAACTTGAAAATATTAACACAGAAGAAGTTTCTCTTCATCATCCATCTTGCAATTCCGCAACAGCAAAACAGAAAAAATAAAATAAAATAAGGAAGAACAAGACCTAATAAATATATCTCGGTCTTCCCTGTTATGAAACCTGAAGAACTGAGTATATTTTTAACTGAAATCTACCTTCAACTATTTTTCGGCCGTGCGTCACCAATTCAATGAGATTGGAAACTTTTGCCCATGGATTGTCAACTTCTCCAAGTCATAATAGCCTATTCTCCCCTGAAGATAACCCTTTGTTGCCTTTTACTGCTCGCTTCAAACGTAATTTTTCATGCTCTGACAGCGTGCAAAAACACAATCCAAAAGAGAGACAAACCTCAGATAGAATCCCATCATATTTTCGTCAATCATTCACGAAAGAATGTAATTTGTGGAATATCTTATATAAGTACACTTAAGCATTCTCCCCCCTGATATATGTAAAGTATTAAACTAGTTTTGCTGTATAATTGCACACTTACCAACTGGAAATTATAGCAGCTAAATATAAATGGAAGACAGAATAACTGAAATCCAGATGATACTAGGGACAGGCTATTGATTGTGTACAACAAAACAAGAGATCCTTGATTCTGTTTACCAAAGGAAAAAAAAAACTCTTTTTGTTGGGTATCAATCTATGGAGGGCATGGTTCCCAACTTCTTAAAAAAACGTAACATTCCATTATCTAATTAACTAATTCTAGCTAATTTGTTCTTGGATATTGGGAACAATTAGTTCCATGGCAGTCTGTTTCTTGCCAGAGGAATCAATGCAATTGAAGTGCACAACGATGAGGTTTCCAAGCAACTCCGACAAGATGAAAGAGAGGCCACAAGTTCCTAATTAATGGAAACTCAAAGGGAACAGACTAGCGACTACCCATATGCCATTTCTAAGCAATTCTTGTACCATGCAAAGGACAGGCTACACTTGGAGTACGGTGAAAGTGAAGAGAGAGAGAGAGAGTTTTGGTAACCAATTAAGATATCCTTGATATAGTCATAACTCTCTTACATGTATAGATATTTCCGAGCTATTTGACCACACATGATAAATATTGCACATAAGAACTTAATCATATAAACTTCTCCTTCATGGCTGCAACCCCTATAATTATCATTTATGGCCGACATAATGTCACTAACCAACAAGAAAATCAGAAGCATTCATTGCTCATTGTATATCCTAGGGAAGTAGGTCAATGAAGAACCCCAGTATAGATGGTCTCGATGGATTAAACAACTTGCAGGCGTGAGGACAGATTCAGATAACATCCATGATCCGACCCTTTATGAATACAATATTGAAGGTAAATTATAAAACATAAATAAATGTGGTGTTGTAACAAAAATCAGAAGGCGTCCATGATATAATATCTGGGGACTGTCCTACGTTTTTGGAAACAGCAATGAAACGAACATGCTTGGTGGAGGTTGTGGAAAGTTTATTTTTAGTGAACTATTTTAAATAGTTTGACTTTAAGAAACTGTGGAGACCATTTACAAAATGAGGATGATGAGAAACTGTTTCTAACATTTTCATCATGCTCATTCCAGTATTTAGAAAATCAACATTCATGACTAAATGATGAAAATGAAAACCATACCAAGTGGGATATAGTCTATCTAGTTTGTCAAAAGAGGTTAAGAAAACTATTATGCTCAAAGGTTATTTTAAGCCTAAGAAAGGTAAAAAGATTTGGAATTGTGATCACTAGAGGACCAGTTATTGAGCATCAACATAATGGCTCCTCTCCACAAGGAAAACAAATGTGGCCGCATCAATGTCACTATGAATACAAAAGTTCAAAACACTCGAGAAAGTTAAGCTACATTTTTCTAATCAATGGTAAAACAGCCTGGTTCAAAGGAGTAACAGTTTTTGGATCTTTCTGTGACGTGACAAAACAGTAGCGAAGTGTCTTGTGTGTAAACAAGTTTCCTATCCTGTTGGGCAGTTACAGTTCTGCATATCTTAGAGGTGTAGCATATGCATTTTAGAAGGCATTGGGACATGCTTTTTATCTCTTAAAATGGCAGTTTGAAAATTTTTGTTGAGATTTTCAAACCAGCAAGCAGTGGTTGCTGTGTTCTCAACGGGCACTCAAGCGCTCGCTCGAGCGCTCTGCCTCCAGACAAGTGCTTGCCTAGCGCTCAGCACTGGTAATGGCACTTGTTCGCTCAAGTGGTTAAAATGTTTTTTTTCTTCCCATGTATAGCCCTCATCTAGCGCTCCTAGGGGATCGTGTAAATGACTTCCAGTGGTTGGTGCTGGCATAGAGCTCCATGAGCGCTCGAGAACTTCACTTTCAGCAGCGAGCACTCAAGAGCCTCACTTCCAGTGGAGAGCACTCGATGAGCGCATCGTTCCAGTTTTATTTTTGAAGGTTCCAGGCTGCTGCATGCACAAGTATATATATGGTTCATTCTTATTCCAGCAGCAGCACAAGTTTTTGAGAGCACGAAAATTCATTCCTGAAAAATCCTACTTTGCAAATGTGAAAATCTTTTCTCATGATCGTGCAACCACCAACCCCCCCCCCCCCCCCAACCCTGCACCCTATCACATTCATTGGCCATGGTGCTGTTTTGGCCATGGATTATGGAGCCATTTGAGATGGAGATCGAAGAGTTGCTTCTCAAGGATCGCTACTAATCAAGAAGGCCGACCAGGTTAAAGCCACAGAGTTGTGGAAATCAAGTACATGAGAATGCTTGAGGAGTAGCGGAGTTAGATTAATTAGGGTCGGGTTGCAAGTCCTTTTGTCTAAAATTTTTGTATTCTTGATTTCAATAGTGGATTGTTTTGGGTTGTCGAGACTGTGGTTTTTATCCTTGGAGAGTTTTCTCCTCGAGGTCTATACGTAAAATTATGTGCCTCCTTTATTTTCAGCATCTGTGATTGTTTGAATAATTTTTATTCGGTAGCTTTAGTGCCTATTCACCCTTCCCCTTGGCATGCTTTATATTAATACCTGTTTTCCAACAGGCTTGGTATGCCATTGGGAATGGCATCATCTGTGAGAGCTACTATACAAGGGAAGGAATCAGAATAATATTTCCTCTCATTTATTTTACTGAAAAGAATAAACACGCAAAAGAATAATTTTCCTCTCATTTATTTACCGACAAGAATAAACACGCAAACGGATAATGTTGAACAACGTCGTATAAGTGACGTGAAGGATCATGGTTTGATCATCAAGTAAAAGATTTCAAGGGTTAAGAGCGATTCCAATGGTACAAATAAAAAGTCATAAGCTAGTGCATTTCTGAAGCCAATGGGACTAAGGAAAATGAAATTTACAATAAATATTATGAATTATTCCTTCATTGGCACAGAAAATGGTTGTGCAGCTACGGCGTGTTAAAATTATAACAATAAAAACCTGTTCCCAAAAAAGCTCTCTCTCTCTCTCTCTCCCTCACACACACCCACACCCACACCCACACCCACACCCACACCCACCCCCCCAATTGAAGAGAATATGAAATTTAAAAAGGACACAGCTGTTGTGGCGTCACCCGAATTTCTGAACTTGGAAATGATAACGTCCGAAATGGTAAATTACATTGGCCTCCTATAAGGTTTCTGACAGATACATGGCAGCAACGGCAGCAGCATGTGGCCGGGGGGCAATGGCGTGCAATGGCTGTTGGCAGCGGTGGAAGCGGCATTCGATGAAAGTTGGCAGCGGTGGTGGTGGCGTGCAATGGCAGTTGGCAGTGGTGGAGGTGGCATGTATGACAGCTGGAAGCCGTGGAAGTGGAGTGTGACAACGGCAGCTGCTGTTGGTTTTTTTGCAACAAGAGTGGCCAGGGCTGAGGGGAATACAGAGAGGAGGGGAAGTTTTGTTGGTGGTGTCAGTTGGAATAGAAATGAAGGGAGAGTTTTGCTGTTGTGATTTGAGAGAGAGAGAGAGAGAGAGAGTGGCAGTTGGAATAGAAATAAGGGAGAGTTTTTCTATTGTGATTTGAACACAGAGAGAGAGAGAGAGAGAGAGAGAGAGAGAGAGAGAGAGAAACCATGTAGGATGTGGTGGTTAGTTGCAAATCACAGGGACATGGACAAGGACAAAAATAGAAAACTAATAATAGTTTTGTTGGTACTATTTGATTAGTTTTTATTTTGATTATTTTATTAAGGAACTCTGCAAAATTGACAATATAGATAACAGTAAATGGGAAATAAATATGGAATATGTAATGATCTTAGTAAATTCGGTTTCCCTTCTTGATGGCTAAGTAATGGAAGGGGCATTGTAAAATATAAAAGTGAAACAGAAGGAATGTCAATGTCAAAAAGAGAGTCTTAATAGGAAAAACCTTGACTCAGAAACACTGGTTAAATTTCAAAAAAAGAAATCTAAATCAAAACTGAGCCACTTTGAAAACAATTTTCTAAATAGTGCATATTGAAAAAAGAAGAAAACTAATATAGACAAAAGAAAGAAATTCTTGAAACACGAGCTGCATTTAGACAGTTCTGAAATAATGAAACTCAACTAAAGCTTACTATTGGGAATAAATTAATACTAAGGAGAAAGTATGGGTAGATTTCAATCAGCCTATCAATGAGATTGATGTAGAACTAGAATCAGAAGAAGAGAGGGTAAATAGAGAAAAGAGAAAAGAAGAGAAGAAGAGGGAAATGAAGGATCTTTAGAGAAAGAAACTGAATAACCTAAGGCCATGTTTGTTTTGGGGGACTAATAGTCCGCCCGGACTATTGACTATTAGTCCGGAGTATAATCCAATACCGCGTATGTTAAGCCTCCGGACTATTAGTCCGCTAAATAGGGGATAATTAGTGAAGGGGGAGATATGGGATTAGGAAGGACTGGATTAAGGAGTGAATTTAAAAATTTTTAAAAATAATAAAAAATATTAAAATATTAAAATAAATAACATAAAATTTAACAATAACATAAAATTTAACTTATTAATTTATTTAAGTTAATTTTAAAATAAATTAACTTAATACAATGGTAAATCATTATTTAGTCCGTTATTTAATCATATTCAATTTAAATACAAAAAAATTAATCTCACCTCATTATTAATCTCATTTCATTACCAATCCCACCTACTACTAATCCAATTTAATCTAATCCAGTCCGAATTATCAAACGAGCCCAAAGTGTATGTCATAATACTGGTTATACTTAGTTCTACAGCCTATAACAATGTGAGAACACAACCTAATAGATATGATAAACATTTTATCTCTCTGTTTTGGGCTCTGTATTAAGTATATTCATTCAATTCATGATACAAAGGTTAGGATTTCGTCGATTTGGTACGTTAAGAGGTAAATCGATATGTATTACTGATACATATTTTTTGTTAACTGTATCTTGCATTACATAAACGGTGCATGATCGACATTGTTTACAAATAGTGATGCTATACATAAGTAATTTTCTTAGTATTTTTGGAAAAAGTAATTTAACTTATTTTGTGTATGGTTAATACTATTGGGTAGTTTCAGAATGTTCAGATGAAGGGATTAGCTTTTCTTTTGCTTTTGTCTAACACTTTCTGCGTAAATTTCTTATCTCAATCATTTGTGTATTCACTTTTTGTATTGAATTTCTTAGGTTGTTAATTTATGTAATCATTTAGCAGTACTTTTATTTTGTGGTTGTGTATCTAATGATTGATTTCTCCTATTCATATTTTTGTTGATTTATTTTAATTTATAAATTATGTAGTTTATATATATATATATATATATATATATATATATATATAGCAAGTTATAATAATTAATGTGACATGTATTTATTGATCTAATGATTCCAATTTTTTCTAAACAATCTAATGGTGAGATAAAATTTATTGAAATTTTTATCTTTTTGATTGGTTATTATTTAATTCAAATATAACTACCAATTAGGATGTGACAATTGCATATTTTTTAATTAATTTGTTATTATTTAATTTGAGTATTTGAACAATCTATTAATCTGCCACTATTATTTTCTTTATATTTTTTATCTCTTATAATTTCAGTCGTCATTGCAAGCCACTAAATAATTTTAAAAAAATATTAGTAGTGTCTTTAGGTACGAATTATACCTAGTATATATATATATATATATATTAACTGGTGTATAGTTTTTTAGATAACTCAATATTGCTGAAAATGAAAATGCTAGCTATACCAATGGTTATTCACTAGGTAACAAATTATTTTCTTAATTAAATTCACTCTCAATTCATTAAAATCACTGCCCAATCGGACATCATTCTTCAATACGTGTTTTTTCCTTTCACCTCTGTTTTTTAACATCTCTTGTCTATTTTCTAATTTACGGAATTAAGAGTCCTTTGCATTTATCATTTATTGTAAAAATATTTAGTAAGTATGGAATGCATAGACATTGTAATTTTTTTGGCCATCATAGTTGCAACTAATTATATTAATTTTTACCAAAACCTTTAGATAGTTGTTCCCACACATTATTCTTAGCAAATTGTTCTAATTCCTCATATATGACATTAGTCCAACATTCATCAAGTAAAGCATCGTTCACATTTTTAAGTTCAATCAAAGACAAATAACACATAAAGGTTACCTCGTCTCGCATTTTTCTCCGAGTGCGCATCCAATATGTGACTCTTCTAAGTACTTGACTAATTGGATGGTTGAGCTTCACCCTGGATGAAGATTCTAGATCTTTCTGTTGAGAACCTTTAGGCTCTAGACCTTGGTGCTGAGAACCCTGTTTCACATTTGTGGGGTTCTTTTTAAAGACAGAATATGCCCTGTTTGCTGTTTGCTATTGAAATCACCTGAAATAAGTACGTCATTTTCAGAATGCATAATAGGAATTTCATCATCAATGACAATATTTATTGATTCCATAAAAGTGGAAGTTCAAATATTAAAGACAGAATATGCCCTACTGTTCATGCAATAGCCTAAGAAAATTCCCTCTTCACTTCGGGAGTTAAACTTTCCCAACTGCTCCCTATCCCGAAAGATGTAACATTTACTCCCAAAAGTTCGAAAGTACTCGACATTCGATTTGGTGCCTTTCCAAAGTTCATAGGGAGTGTGAAGAGTTTCTGGTCTCAAGTAGACGTGGTTAATCGTGTAATAGGCAGTGTGAATGGAACTGAATTCCAGGAAACTAAAATGGTGCATACAAATCGAATCAAACACACGGAGCGGCACATGATCAATATCAACAAAAAAACTATGCAGCGTCAAACCGCCTGGACGAACGGGGAAACCATCTAAACGAAAATCGTACGGGATGAACAAAACTGAATCCCGATCCCCGAAACAGAAATTCGGTACATCCACAAGGCGAAATTGGGATTATGCCTGCTCGATACCACTGATTTGATCACATTTCTGATCTTGAAGTTGAATCCAAAGATCAACACGATAATCAACCGGCAATCGTTTTTCCGTTCAGATCATCTGCTGTATTTCCAAACGCTAAAGACACGAACTAAGTGCAGATTTAGATCCTTCGTGCTCTAAACCCTCTATGGCTACTTCTTCTAGTTCTGGTTCTCAGGTTACGTGGAGACCCTAAATGACTTAATGAATGAATTATTTGGCGGTCAGGGTTATAACGGCATATAAATAGGCTACAGTAAGGATATATGGAGTAAATAAGACATAACATTCCAATATAATTAGGAAATCCTGCCTCAACCTAGAAGCAATTTCACAAAATATAAATTATAATTTATTTCACTAAAAAATTATAATTGCACTCACAATCTTATTCTCAAAACCAATTATTCGAGCTCATGTTATTAAATACTTATTATTTTCTTCACGTTAAGATTATAGATACCCGCTGATTAAATTAAATTACTGACAATTATATTTAATCGGCTTCTTCGAAAATTTCTTAAGTCTTTCCGCTTAACTTATTTGACTGTCGGATTATAAAATTTACCTGCAGAGTTTAATTCGGCCAAAACTTATAAGTTTTCTTAAAGGGCTATCATCAATCTTGACTAAGTGGGACATAAATTCTGTCAATAATTAATATCCACCATATAATTAATTTTATTATTCAACTCACCGGAATTGTTGACCCGTACGCACCCTTTAATGAATCAAAATAACGAATATTAAATATACACAAATAAATAATTATTTCAGGATTAAGAGTATAAGCACTCATAATAATCATAGAGTGTAAATTAATTTGTATAATCGGTATAAAATTAATTACCCCAACGTTGTTTTGTTCAATACACACAAAGTATACTAGTACAACGAGTTGGAACAATAGATGACGCTATTATCTCTTCTCCGTAATTAAGATAAATGCACTAAAATTCTGTGCAACAGTCGTACCGGTGGTTTGTCCAATTCTATCTAAACTGTGAACCAAAACTTATATTCCATAAGAATCTCTAATTTGGTCTTCCGTGTGTAAATCGAATTCTACACACTAGATTAAATACAATGTAGAATAAAAGACACACATGCACAATATTAAATAAATAATAAAATACATACATTGTTCATAAAGATTCTCATTAAAGTGAAAAAATAGTTTTATTAATAAATAAAAATAATACCAAAAATTCAAATATGATTTTTAGTATACAACTCTAACACGATGTTCACAGCTTCTACCCAAAAATATTGGGACAGATTCTTGTCATGCAACATAACATGAGTTATTTCTTGAATGACACAATTTTTTCTCTCAGCTACCCCATTTTGCTGCAAAGTCTTTGGGGCAGAGAATTGATGATAAATACCTAGAGAATCACAAAAGGACGCAAACTCAGAGTTTTTAAACTCCTTACCATGATCAGATCTAATGCAAATAACAGTGTTAAAAGAATTCGATTTTTCATTTTGAAGCTTAAGAACAAGGGTTTTGAAAATATCAAAGGTTTCAGACTTATCTATTAAAAAATTAACCCAGGTGAAATGAGAGAAGTCATTTACAGCAATAAAAATGTATTTCTTCTTTGCTAAGCTCTCTGTTCTGGTAGGACCCCTCAGGTTCATGTGAATCAATTCCAAAGGAGCTTTGGTGCCTAAAGTGTCAGTCTTCTTCTAGGGGACTCTGGTATGTTTTCCTATCTGATGCGCCCCACAGACACGGTTAGATGGCCTTCCCAACTTAGGTACTACTCTTATCAACTCTTTATTAGTAATTTTTGATAAATTCTTGAAATTGATATGACTAAGTCTCCGATACCACAGGTCAGCATCATTGAACTTGACAAAATTACATGATTCAACATTTAAAGGTACAACACTATAGCAATTATCAGACGTTCTAACCCCGTGCATGACTGTTTTACCCTTTTTATCCAAAATAATATAGTCATTTTTTGAAAAATGCACCTCATATTGAATGTCACACATCTTACTAATGCTTAAGTGATTTGCCTTTAAACTGTTAACTAAAAGGACATTCTCCAACTTGGGAAGTCTTGCAACAGAAACAAATCATTTACCAATAATTTTAGTGGAGTTTCCATCCCCAAAAGTCATTAACCCACCATTATAAGCCTCTAGGGTAGCAAATAAAAATCTGTCACTAGACATGTGACGTAAACACCCACTATCCAAATACCACACGTGAGAGCTTTAAGCTCTCATAGCAGTATAAACCACATAAGATTTCAGGTCTCTAGACCGAACCTAGACTTTTCTAGTTCTCACTAGGGCAGACACTGTGGGATGTATTCTAGGTCTCTTAACTTGTGATGGTTTGTTGGACTTGAAATGATAGTTCATATGAGACATGTCGGGTAGCCTAAAACAGTGTGGCTTTATGTTACCTCTCATACCACAATAATTTAAAATGTGTATAAAGCCGTTATTTGAAATGGACATTCGATTCAACAATTTGTAATTAGGACGAATATGACCTAAGATGCCGCAATGATGACAGGTAGGAGTGGAGTTAGATTTTCTTACCTCACCATACTGAATGGTAGTCTTACTTGTCACACTTTTCTCTTTTGACATTACTTTAGTGAAATCAGCAGCTTTAGTTCTTTTGGAACTCACCCCTTCAACAAGGTTGGCTTTTACAAAGGTTGGAGCTGTAGTAGTCTGGGTTGGTTGGGCTCTTTTTTGCTTTTCTATGGATGGTTTGCTTGTCGAAGTTCCAGCAAAGCCCAACCTAGTTCTGTCACTCGTTGCTTTTTGGTCTTCAAGTAGTTCATCCAAAGCTAATGAGACTGCATTCCAACGCTTAAGAGTGGCATTAGTATTATTCAATTTATTCTCAAGCTCAGTTATTCAACTTTCTAACCTAGACATTCTATAAGATTTATCATCATTCATCAACATAAATCTTTTCCTATCTTGTTTATAATTTTTTAGGTTAATGCACAAGATATTCATTTCAGATTTTAAATCTTCTTCTTTAGCTTGAGCCATCAGTAGCTCTTGCATGATTTTTTTTCTTTCTCCTTCTCATTGGTTTTGAGTTGAAAAGCAAGTTTTGCACATTTCTTAGTCAGCACGTAACTCTATTTGTAAAGCTTGTCGTAAGCTACCTGGAGAGTTTCATTGTTTTCACCTTCACCAGTTTTCTCATTAGTTTCTTCCTCACCTCATTCACTCTCAGTCTCCTCTCTACCAGTTTCACTAGAGTCCTTGTGGACAGAAGCAACAAAGGCTGTGGCATTCCAGTCATCATACTGGTCATCATTCTCATCACTCAACTCTGGTTCACTTTTGTAATCCTAGGTTACTGTGAATACCTTTTGCTTTTTTTTTATCTTGTTTGGAAATTCTTGAGCAATTGCCTAAATCCTTTGCATTCGTAGCACTGAGAGCCAAGATTTTGAGATTTTTTGCCCTTTTAGTCAAAGGATTTGGGTTCATTCCTGAATTTGTCATTCCCAAATCTCTTTTGTGATTTTTCTTCCTAATTTGGCTTTTTATTTTTTTCAAAAAATTTTAAACTTTTTAACAAACATAGCCTTCATTTTAGGATCGAATTCATTATCAAAATCACTTGTAAACCCTTGAGCTGAGGTGAAAGCCAAGTTTTTTAACGTTTTGTAATTTTAAAAGTTCAGTTCAAAAGTTTGCAAATTTCTAACCAAACTTTCAACTGTAATAGAATCAATGTCTTTACTTTTTTCTATTGCAGTGATTTTTTGTTAAAAACGTTCAGGAAGATATCTTAAAACTTTTAGAACAATTTTTGAGTTGGGATCTTTTCACCAAGATTAAAAGAAGCATTCTCGTCATCTTTCATATGCAGGGTTTCAAAAGTTATAGTAAGACGTTGAAATTTAAAAATTTTTACTGTTTGAGTTCTTTCATGAGTGAGTTGAAGGATGTCTCACACTTTTTTAGTCAAATCACACGTGCTTATTCTACGAAATTCCTTCTATGTGACTTTACTACAGATAGCATTCATACCCTTACTATTCCAACCAGCATTATCAAAATCATTCCTATCCCATTTAATCGAAGGCTTAGAAACGATTTTACCATCAACTACAGTAGTAGGGTATGCATATCCCTCAGTAACATCTAGCTAAACATACTCATCAATAGACTTAAGAAAAACCATCATTCTAACTTTTCAAAAAGGATAATTAGACCTGTCAAGAAGTGGGGGTCAACCTATGGAAGCACTTTCTTTTCAAGTAATCCATTTGTGTAAATCAAACAGGAAAAAAATAGAATCAACAAAAATTCTGCTCTAATACCAATTAAAAAATGATTTTTCCTTTCAAAACAAAAATCTTTAGTTTGATTTGCACAAATGGATTAAACAAAAAATAAACTAATGCAAACACAAACAATCACACAAAGAACGACGAACAATTTTTACGTGAAAAATCCAAATATGGTAAAATTCATGGAATTTGTCCAAGTCCGAAAAAACAAGTACTATAAAATTGTTTGGTTACAAGAAATTCTTACAATACCAGTTGAATTTACAGCATATTCAATACAAGTCTTCTTGTCGAATCCTCATGTACCAATCCCTGCTTGTTTGCCATTGGAATCCACCACCAGTCTTGATTACTTGAGAATCCACTCAAGTCGCACACGTGATGAGTGCAGTCACTTGACAATATCACCTTGAAGAACTCTGGATTGAATACGAATTGTCAAGTCAAATGATCACTAATCAAGTTGATTTTGGGGTAGCAACCTCTATTCAATTTTATCTGTCCAACTTGTGATTGCTGCATAACCCTAATAGTTGGTTAATGCAGACCCACGTATAAGACCGATCGAGCGGTCTTGACTGATTCGCAGTATCTTTGTTCTACAGTGCTGGGTTTTTGTTGATAACTCAAAACAGCTCCTGTACTTAATAAACAAAGCCTTCCAAAGATCAAGATAATCATATCATTTAAATAAAAACATTTAAGTTGTCACAGATTTGTCAAATGAGTTAAAACAAAGTTGGAAAAAATTCCTAACAATCTCTCCTTTGACAATTCTGTGACAAACCTCGCACAAGCATGAAACAACCACCAATTTCACTAACTACAAATCATTCTCAATATCTAGCAATTCACATGCAATCATTCTTAATTCAAAATATAGTCATCCAAATATATCCATTATCTAGCCATCAAAATTCAAATCTCAATATCATGTCTCAATATCAACATCAAAACTTAGCTATCAAAGCATCTAATGTCTCAATAGCAATATCAAAATTTAGCTATCAAAGCATCTAATGTCTCAATATCAGCATCAAAAAGTTCATCAAAAAGTTAATAAGTCTCCACATTTTGGCACTGAATTGGCAAACACATATAAATGCAAAAGCAAGTATGTACCATTTGATCCAAACATGTATAGTCATCAAAGAATATGTCCCATCCACATGTTTATCCATTCAAAAATATTTACCATCAACATGTTTATCCAGTCAAACAAGGTGTCTAACAGTTAAGTTTTCAAACAAAAAAAATGTCACATCCACTTGTTTATCCATCCAAACAAAAGGACTAAAAGATAATTGTCCAAAAAATATGACTGTCCAAAAAAAATGTTAACCAAGAACTGTCTAACAACTAACAGTGTGCCAAAAAAAAAATACATCCAACAATGCAAACTAAGATGGAGGGAATCGAGCATAAAAATAAGAGTAGAACTCATTTTGTTCTTTCATCATCTCGTGTTGCTCCCGAAGCATATCTCGAACATCAGTACGAAGCAAACACAGCTCCTCCTCCGCGCGCTCTAGACGACCAGAGAGATCCTCCCCCTCGGGTAGATC
Organism: Heliamphora pulchella; assembly: GCA_032270985.1. NCBI lineage: Eukaryota > Viridiplantae > Streptophyta > Magnoliopsida > Ericales > Sarraceniaceae > Heliamphora > Heliamphora pulchella. The sequence goes on from JAULJZ010171660.1 coordinate 21,774, forward strand.
AGTGTCTGGGTCAAGACCCATCTCCTCCTCAGCATCACTAGCTCCACCCTCACCTAAAGTAACTGCCTCGATTTGGGATTTAGAAATGTGGGATGCACTCTGTTTGACAGTGGTTTTGGTGATTGGTTTGAAGAGAAATTTAAGTTCATCAAGATGCAATCCCGATTTGAATTCTGGAACACTTAGAGAGCAAAGGAAGCGTGTCATGACCCATTTTTAAACATAACGTACGTGACTACTCAACAGCCTCAATTCAATTCTATCTGCCCAACTTGTGACTACTTCATAATCCTAACAGTTGGTTAATGCAGACACGCGTATAGGACCGATCGAGCAGTTTTAACTGTTTCACAGTATCTCTGCTCTGCAGTGCTAGGTTTTTGTTGATATCTCAAAACAACTCCTGCACTTAATAAACAAAGCCTTCTAAAGATTAAGATATTCATATCTTTAAAATAAAAACATTTAACTTGTCACAGATTTGCCAAATAAGTTAAAACAATGTTAGTAAAAATTCCTAACAAAAAGGTTTATTTGCCTATGATATTTGGATTAAAGAATTAAAACTTGTGTTTTAAATTTCATGGGCTCGTGGGTTAAGCTTGTCTTCATTTACAAATGTCCAAAAAAGATTTAGGTCTTTTATGATTTTTTTTTCATGTAATTAAATTTGGCATACATTTTTTTAATGATCTTTAAATTATTCATTATTTATTTATGACTTCATTAATTTTAGGTCTTCTATGATCTTTTTTTCATGAAACTAAATTTGACTTATATTTTTTGAATGATCTTTAAATTATTCATTATTTATTTATAACTTCATTAATTTTCTTAGTATGACTTTAAGTTATTTATTCTTTCTTTATTTTAACTATTTGGGCCGTTACACTTCTTTCAAGAAAAAAATATATCAATATCCTAAATACTATAACTTAAAAATAAGAGGTAAAGTATATTTTTTTAAAAAAATTTAAAAATAAAAACTATTCTAAATAAATTATTCCTGATAATTCAACTTTTTTTATTTTTTGAAAAAATTAAATTTCTTAAAATTCAAACTTTTTTAATATTTCACACAGGAAATAGAAATCTAGAGATTTTTTTGCATTTTTTTAATAAATTTTTTACTTTTCAATTCCGCGTGACAAGAAAAATCTAAAAAACATGCATGGTCGTTCAAACCAAAGTAAATGTTTTTTATTAAAGATAAAAAAAAAAGCCATACAAAACTCATTGAGCTATTTTTCGTCTAACTTGAACTTTATTTATTTTTGATAATTTCTTTATTTTGTATTCCTCACAATGAGAAAAAATTAAAAGGTATACTTATTTTGATTAATGTAAAAACAATTACTCAAAGAAATTATATAAAAAAAACAGATCACGTGCATGCTAATAATTTGATTGGTAGAGATATTGTGGGTGTTTGTTCCTATTTAAATTATAGTATTCAGTTTGTAGTTCAATAAAAAAAATTATTAAATACCTAAATAATTATGCTTATAGTTTTTCATTTTAAATTAACAATTACAAATTTTACTATTTTAAGTTATAAATTTATAATTTTAACAAACATTTTAAAGTTTTAGTTCACATTCAAGTCTTTTAATTATAATTTATACTTTCATAATTTCAGTTACAACAAACAATATATTAAATTGTCGAATAATGGTGATGTTTGCTTGACGTAAATTAGGTTGATTGCTTTATTGAGCATTGTTTTTAGACAACAAATTAATTTTTTACTTTTAAAATTTGTACAAGAAAAATAAAATAATAAATAATAAGCATTTTATATAAATTTAATATATATATATATATATGTGTGTGTGTGTGTGTGTGTGTGTGTGTGTGTGTGTGTGTATTTAGGATACACATTTAATATGTGTATTATTTATGTAACATTTAATATTGAAAGTATTTGACATTGTTGAAACTAGTAGTTTATAAATTATAGCTTATAGTAGAAGTTGTGAGTGTTTGGTAAAATTATAACTTGTAACTGAAATAAAAGAAAAAATAGTTATAAGTTATAACAGAAAGCTAAAAGATACTAACAGAAACTTTGCCAAACACCACAAATATTCATATTTATTTCTCATTGTAATTGTTACAATAGAATATTTTGTTTATTTTGACATAGTTAGCAAAATTATATGAATATGTATGAAAATAGATATGCTCAAAATATGCATACTTGGTTTTCATATATAGCCTAGACAATATTTAAATTTGGGTAAATTTCACTGACCCCCCGAGGTTTTTGACAAAAATAGAAACTCACCATGTAGTTTTAAAAATTGCACTAACGCCCCCTCAGATTTGATTTTAACATCAAAGAGACCCCAACCGTTACAATTTTCGTTCAATTTAACGAAAACCTCAAAACCGCCCTCAAAACCGCCATCCCCGCCCAAAATCACCACCCCCAAACCACCCCC
>JAULJZ010171671.1:0-24214 GCA_032270985.1 Heliamphora pulchella
TGAAATAAAATTTAATTTTTAAAAAAAATTAATTAGAATTTAAAAAAATGTATTCAAAATTTAATTAAATATTGCAAAAAATAAATTAAATTGCAGAAAATAAATCAAACCGAATTAAGGAACTCCGATCTTTAATCTTAGTCTCAATCAATTTGTGTTTTGATCTTGATCTTGATTCTTGATCTTCACTCCTTGATTTGCCAACAATTGCACCAAACCCGAATATTATCGAACCTGATTTCGCCAGTTCACGAATTATTGAGTAATTAGAGAGAAGAAAGTAGAGAGAGTATGGAAGTGTTTGGATGAAAAATATGAAAATATGGGGTCCTATTTATAGAAAAAAATATTTAAATAAAAAAAAAACTAGCCGTTGACCGGGGCCAGGACCGGGCCCAGCGATTAAAAAATCTAGGCCATTGATTTGAAAATAAATTGATTCGGGCCGTTAAAACCAAAAAATAACCATTGGAGGGGGACCAGGCCGGGCTCAACCGCTAGCCCGAGTCTGGGCCTAGGGCGAGTATGTGGGCAGGCTTTTGACTTTTGACGGGCGGGCTTTGGCTCGGCCCGGCCTATGGGCTTGGGGGCGGGGGCGACCCAGGCCCGAAAAATGCATAGTACGGGCCGGACCGGCCCCGCACAGTAATGGGTCCCGGCCCGCACAGTAATGGGTCCTGGGGGGCTCCGGACCGTTTTTACACTCCTAAAGATCTAACGTCACGCTGACGTTATCGTACGAAAGATGACGTTAGCACGTCGTTTTCTATGCGCGACAAGGATTGAAGCTTTACAACTCTTTCAGGATTAAATCGGATGCTCTTATATGAAGTTGAATAGTAAAAATATGGATTTAGGATTTGAAGGAAGAAGAAGAAGGGATAGAAAAGAAGAAAAGAGATGAAAAAAAAGAGTTCAGGAGAAGATAATTAGTCTCATTTACCCACACATACTTATATATTATTAGGTCAAAAATAAGTACAAAAATGCATTTAAAAAAAATTTAAAAAAAAAAAATCTCTTAACATTCGTTAAGGTGTCATTTTTCTCTAGTAATAGTTAAATGGCTTACATACTTAGATTTTGCATTGTTCAAACTTGGATGATTATGATCGTATGTGTTTGTACTTCTTGGCTTTATTTTTGGCTTTTTAAACTTCTATTAGAGTTTTAACAACCAACAGATCAATAAGCTTGTTGTTGTCTTTGTAAACCGCTGAAAAACCAAACGGTTGTCCCATCAACACTCTTAGTTAGCCCTTCAATTAGTAGAATATGAGCAAAGTTCTTATTAAAAGTAAATAAAGTAAAATAAAAACCAAAAGATCAATATTGATATATGTCTTGCAATACTTGCAACATGAAAATGAGACAACCTTATGGTACCCATTTAGTGCAAATTTTTTCTTTGTGTGATTCATGGGATGTGGCTTATTGAGGATCTCGGTCGAAGTTATTATGAGATAATTGGTTTGTATTTTTTTATTGGGTTATGTTAAATTTTTATTTCGATTTCGATTTCAACATATGCATAATACTTTACTATGCGTGCAAATATTGTTACTCATGTTAGAGGATTATATGTCTCATATTTGTGTATTTATGTTGGGTAGGGGTTACTTTGGCCAATTTGTGGAATTTTATGTTTTATATAAATACGTCTCAAAGAGTAGGGTTTAGTGATACTATAAACCTATATTCCATTCAACTTCTCTCTTTTCTTTTCTTCTTCCTCCAACAAACATTAAGTTGTAGTTTTAATTTATGATGCCTGCAACTAATATATGTACATATACAATGCCATAAAGAGAATACTCTGCGTAGCGTGATCAAAACAAAAGTGAGCCGCATCACATTGTTTTATTTATTTATTTATTTTTTATAACAAACTTGTCCTACAAAATTGGTTTAGTTTTTTCTCAATCTCTCTCTACTTCACTCAACTGCTCCAAATTTGTCTCACAATCCCCACTAAGCATCGTTTCAATCAAAGCTTCCCTTCCCCAAAGAAAGAAAGACCGCCTTCTTTCTAGTATTGCTGCTCAATAAAGGGTACCCTAAATGGGCAATTCTTGCTAATAAGCTTCGGATAGCGGTCTATGGTTCTTGCTTTCGATAAAGGGGTCTCTACCAGAGAAGATGGTATTTCCTAGGATTAGACAATAGTGGTTGGAGGATCCCAGTTCCTGAAGGCCATGGGAATGCTAAGCCAAGAAAATGAGATTCCAATAACTTTTCTTTGTGACCTTTAGAAAACTTTCTTCCCCTTATTAAACCAAATAGCGCTTGTTAGTTAATAACTGGGAGAGAGATGCAAATTGCTTTTTTACTTTTTTTCATAGCAGACACATTGCGGCATGCACATTCTCTAATAATGTATATATGTATATATATTTATATATAACAACTAAATTGTGTATGTCCCGTAGATTACTTCACCTCATGAATGTATATGGAGAGTGAACCATATTTGAGTCTCTTTACCTATTCGGTTCTTGAGGATTTCAATATTTCTTCTAAAATAAGTAATTTTGTTGCATTTCAGGAATTGGGTTCAAGAGTGTATTTCTCATCACAGCTCAGCCTTATATATTCAGTAATGGCTACCAGATACGGTTTAATGAAGAGCCTTGCCCACATTGCAGAATCGGATACATCGTCCCCGAATGGGTTGATGATAACCCAACTCTTTCCACCATAAAGCAAATCTATGGCACTCACACCTCCCTTCCTACCACAACAATTGTGTTGCCTCTCAAGCCTGACAAGGTTAGACCTGTGAAACATCAGCTCTCCAGCATCCATCCTGAAGTTCTGTTATTTCTTTCGAAGATTAGAAGGCTTTCAGTCAAGGAAGATAATGAGGATCCTAGGCTTAATTCAGTGAGCGCCATATCCATTTCAAGCGAGACTAATTTTGCTACAAGGAAGAACATTGATGCCGAGTCCTATCTGCTCCATCTCTCTGCCGATGAAAATCGTGCCAATTCGGAGAAAGAATGTAGTTACCACATGTGGAGGCAGAGGTTTCCTATCAGGCAGGAAAATAAAGTGGAAAAAAGAATGGAAGTGGAAGAGTGGGTGCTCACTTTGGCTTTTCCAAATGGACAGCGTCTCAACAGAGGGATGCACTCTCCTGGGGTCTATGCGTTTCTCCCTACGCAGATGGTTACCAATTTTCCTTTTATAATTCACGCAGATTTTCTTCTAGCATCATCAAGGGAAACAATCCTCTTGGGTAACAAATGGAACCAAGGGATTCTTGACTGTGTGCCCTCTGCTTTTGTCAGTGCATTCACTTCTATGGTGAAAAACATAGAAGATGCTCCAGTATCTAGCCTGCCTCGCTTTTTTGAGTTCTTGCCTATCAATAGCTCTCCCTATCCCGAGCTCAATGCTGTGAGGAAGAGTATCACAGAAAAGCTGGTGGATGAAAATATAATTCCCTGTGAGTCATATACGGAGCAGAAGTTCTTTCATAAACCTGGTGAAGTAGGTAGGCTAATGCCTGCTTTCTGGAATACATTGAATAAGGCAAGGGAGGAAGGAGTGAGCTTGTACAATATCTCATCCCATGGGAGATATGTGCTAAGTTCTTCATTCGATATAAAAAATTATGATCACATTTTGGGTTTCTTGGGAGTGAAACTTGTTGATGAAGAATGGTATGCAAAGTGCATCAGGGCTTCTAATCTTGTATTGGGAGTTTCAGAAGAGGTGTATTTAGAGCTCCTATTATTTCTAGCTGAGAATTGGGAGTCGAGTTTCCAGAAAACCAGCATTAAGAACATACCTCTTCTGAAGTATGTGAGTCTTAATGGGGATGTCTTTGTATAGTGTGAACAATGTCTCACAGCAGAATGCAGGGACAGTTCTTGTTTCCTGTAACCGTCGTCACATATCATGGCTGATTGATTGGAACAGAGAATTTAGGTGTCCAGATAGCCAGTTTTTTGTTCCAAAATTGACACAAGAAGCTATCCTTCAGTGTTCTAAGAGGGAGACACTATTGAAATGGCTTTCTGATGAACTGAAGGTTGAGGCTGTAGATGTCAACATATATGCAACTCTCCTCATTAATTCACTGGTTAGTGATCGAAAACTTGCAGTTGTTTTTGTTCACTTCTTATATCACTCCCTTAAAAAGGACTTTTTGTCCGAGCGAGAAGTTAATCTTTTATGTGGTAGCATGCCACTTGTGAATAACTACGGGCGTGTGATGACGACAAGGAAATGGGTTATTGTCCCTGCCAAAGGAAGCAACTGGGTCAGTCTGACTGGTTCAAATCCATGGAGAGAAAGTGGTTTTGTTGAGTTAGGAGAAGACTATTTGAGTTCAGGAGCATTTGCAGGTGTTTATACCCCAGAGAAAGAGCTTATTTCTTTTCTCAAAAGTTATCTTGGTGCTTCTGATGTCCCTGATATATCTCCTCCAGATGTGGCTATTCCTACACTGTCTACTCCACTAACGAAGCGAAACACGTTCTTGCTGTTGGATTGGATTCGAAACTTGAAGCGGAAGGGGGTTCAAATGCCAAGAAGGTTCTTGACATGCATAAAGGAGGGAAGCTGGATGAAGATTTCTCTGAGTGGCTGTTCCGGCTACAGGTCTCCATCACAGTCATTCCTGCCAACCTCATCGTGGGGAATCCTTCTGCAGAATGAATCTGTGCTTGTTGACATCCCGATAATTGATAGAAGTTTCTATGGTGATAAAATAAATGAATACAAAGAAGAGCTGGGAGCAATAGGAGTAATGTTTGAATATGGAGAGGCTTGTCAATTTATCGGGAAGCATCTTATGTCTCTGGCAGCCTCGTCAACTCTCACAAGAGGGAATGTGATTTCGATACTCAAGTTTATAAAATTTTTGAAGGAGACATTTCTTTCTCCTGAAGACTTCATCCATAGTATCAGAGGAGAAAGATGGCTAAGAACTAAACTTGGCTGCGGGTCCCCAGTCGGAGCTGTTTTGTTTGATAAGGAGTGGAGAGCCGCATCACAGATCAGTGACATCCCATTTATTGATCTTGATTACTACGGTAAGGAAATCCTCTCTTTCAAACCTGAACTTGAAATACTGGGCGTGATAATTGGCTTCCGTCAAAGTTATCAGCTTGTTGCCGACCATCTAAAATCTCCAGCTCATATCAATGATCTGACGGCTGAGTCTGGTCTTTTTGCACTGGAATGTTTACATCATTTAAGATCACCCGACAAGTTGGTTCGAGCACTTAAAGATAATAAATTTTTGAAGACAAACACGGGCTATATGGCTCCAGCTGAATCTTATCTGTTCAATCCCGAATGGGGTTGTCTTCTGCAGGTTTTCAACAGCTTCCCAACTATTGACCAAAACTTCTATGGCAAAAGAATCTTGTTGTACAAGAATGAGCTGAAGCAACTGGGGGTTGTAGTGGAATTTGACGAGGCAACGAAGGCATTTGCTCGCATTTTCAAGCAGAAAGCGGCAGAATCTTCCATTAGAAAAGAAAACGTTCTTTCTGTTCTGGCATGTTACGGAAGGTTAAAGGGTACACCTTTCAAATTCCCTAAAGATCTGAAGAGCTGTGTCTGTGGGGTTAAATGGTTGCGAACTCGCCTTGGCGATTACAGAATGCCAAAACAGTGCATTCTATTTGGCCCTGACTGGGAATCTATCTCTCCAATCTCTCTGCTTCCCTTCATTGATGATAGTGACAATTACTATGGCAGGGAAATCTATGAATATGAAAAGGAGCTGGAGAGCATAGGAGTTGTCCTTGCTTTCAGGGATGGCTACAGGTTTGTGGCTGCTGGCATTTATTTACCCCCTGATCCCAGCAGTATTACCCCTGCAAATGTGTTCACTCTGCTTGAATGTGTCCGCAACTACTTACAGCAAAAGGACAATGAGCCATTACCCGATTCTTTTCTGAAGAAAATTGATAAAGAATGGTTGAAAACCCACGCTGGTTATAGGACTCCTCACCAGTGCCTACTGTTCAATTCTAATGGGAATTCTTTCTTACAGCGGGAGGATGGACCGTTCATTGATGAAGAATTCTATGGCTCCAACATTACATCCTACAGTAAAGAGCTCAACGCGTTAGGAGTTATTGTTGAAGTCAATAATGGGTCTCCCCTGCTCGCCATCCACTTAGATTTCCATTCCAAGTTCGATACTATTGTTCGTATCTATAGCTACTTGAGAGAGTTTAACTGGGAGCCCCAGAATGGAGATACGAGGAAAATTTGGATACCAAATGGAAGCGATGATGGAGAGTGGGTAACACCCGGAGAATGTGTTCTCAGGGACAAAGATGGTCTCTTTAGCACTCAGTTGGAGGTGTTGGAGAAACACTATGATCATAAACTACTAAACTTTTTTTCAAATGCTTTGGGAGTTAAGTCCCATCCTTCACTTGACGACTATCGCAAGCTCTGGAAGGCATGGGAATGTCATAGGCAGCAACTGTCGCACAACGAATGTTGTGCCTTTTGGCAGTTTGTTTCGAAGCACTGGAGTCCTAGGACAGAGAAAACTCTCGCCGAGCATCTGACAAAACTGCCTGTAACTTCAGGTTCGGGTGATATCTTCTTGGTCGAAAGGGATGATGCTTTCATTGCTGATGATCTTCAGCTGAAGGAACTTTTCAATCAGTCTTCTTCTAAGCCACTATTTGTCTGGTATCCTCAGCCCACCTTGCCTTCCCTGCCTCGGTTTAAGTTGCTCGAAATTTACAGCAAAATTGGTGTTCAAAATATTTCAGAGATTGTGAGGAAAGAAGTATCATCCATTATGGATGGTGCTGGACTCAACCAAGTGAATCCAAGAGAAATCTTAATTGGAAAAGGGCTGCTGATGCTTATTCTAGGCTTTCTAGCTGGTCCCTCTCTCCAAATGGAGGCAGAAAAGAGGCACGAAACAGTCAGATGCCTCCTTAATCTCACTGTTCTTGTGACACCAGAACCAATCATGATCAACTACAGTTTGTCACTCTCTTCAGGAGAAAACTTGAAAGCAGAAGCGAGACCTATGATCCGCTGGGAAAGGGAGAGCAAAAGGTTCTTTACCCAGAAGATGGACAGGTTGGGTGGACATAGAAGTACCATCGAAATGGCCACATATTTTTCTGAAGCGATATCCGAGGGATTGCTTTGGGAGAACGAAGATTATGCCCACCAACTGGCTGAGTTGATCAAATTGGGCTTCATTCTGGAGTTTGATGAGGAGGCAATTGGGTTCTTGATGAAGACCAAGAATCTGCTGCTGTTTTTGGAGGATGAGGAATTCCTCTCTTCAGCCTTCCCACCTGAATAGGTCATATTTTTGAATTGCTAATGTTTTGAAATGTATAGCTCTTTTGTATATGCTATGCTATGAACTGTTGATGTTTTGAAGTGTGCTGTTAGTTTTTTTTTGGGATTGTTAAATATGTAATGGTGGTGGTATGAAGAAGCGAAACTACTATGGCTGCTTTGTGATTAGTTTATTAATATGGATGTAAGCTTTAATTTTTGTTGGTTTTGGGTTATTCCATCCCTTTGTCATGGCATTTCTGGGTTGCAGTTCATATCTATCACATTGCATTTTAGGTTTCTATTTAAAAGTTGATTATTTCCCTTTCTATGAACGAAGGGCTTGCCTCAGTCTGCTCCAAAAGCATCAACTATTCCTAACATCGACAAAGACGTCAAAAGGTAGGTATTTTATTCGTTCCTCACCGTTTCTAATTGATGTTTCATTATATTTCTTTTTTTTTATTCGTTCTTTGCCTCAGTCTGCTCCACTGCTTTTGTGTTGTCTGCTGTGAAATCTGTATGTAGTCCCACTATTGTATATGTATTGGGATTTTTCACGTTACCAGAAAACAAAGCACACGTCAAAGAGGAAATTCCAAATGTTAGCTTACGTCAACGAAGGAGAGGTAATTCACTACAATATTGTTGGGCCAAAGTGTTTTGTATTCTACGACACCCGTGTTATTGTTATTATTTTTGACCTATATGTAATTGTGTTGGACTGGGGTTAGGAGCCCACTTGAAATCCAATTTGTATAGGATTTATAATTATATGGGCTTATAGGCTTAGGGTTTCTATGTTGTGCTTATAAATATGACACTTGTCGGAGCTTTAGGATGAAGAGTGAGAATAATTTGAGAGGCTAGCTGGTAGGAAAAAGAATGGCTGTACTTTTCCACCTACAACGTAGGGAAATTTTTCTTTGTCGCTTGTAGATGTAAGCTGGATCACGTAAGTTCTTGTGTTAGATTATTTTTCTCTGTTTCTCTGTGTGGATATTTTGCTTCCTGCTGCGTTCATTGATAATTAAATCCAACAAAATATGTAGAAATTAAAAAATGAGAACAAAAATTTTACAACTAAAATTCAAGTTTTGAAACCAACTCTGTTTCCGTTCAAAGACGACTCAGTGTCCCTGATATTTTTTCTCTTGTTACATCCTTACCCTTTTGATTATCTCTTTTCACATCCACTAGAACTCCCAAGATCTTTATTTACAGAACGAAACTTAAAAATCCTACTCCCCCTGCAATTTAGTAATCCATACCCATATAACTTCTAATGTATGAAAAAATCCTACTTCAACTTAGATACAGATAAATAAAATTATAATTATATGGATCCCAACACACCCAAGACCCTACAATATGTGCTTGTACCTCTCCCTCCCTCCATGTGTGTGTGTGAAGTATGATGTGGTGTTATTTTGATGCGGTAGTTCTTTATTTATTGGTGGCTTGGGCCAGATGGGGAGTTTTACAAGCACAATATAGATTTATCTGTTTCAATTCTAGATTTCTAAATTTGCAAAATTTAGGGGTTGCTGTTCTTGGAAGATATTTCTGCTTGTGAAGCATAAAAAGGGTTTTTTGGAAAGCAACTGAAGAATACCATGTTATTTAGTCCTGATTTCAGTTGACTTCAACTAGTGAATCTCATGGGATTGCTGTAGATTATACACAGCATGTGAAACCCATAGTGTTAGTTGATGAAAATAGAATGGGGATTGCTTCAAGACAAAACAATGGAGGGGCCTTAAGCCAACAAGATCAGCTTACTTCATCATTTGCCACAAAATCAAAAAAATAAAAATTGTGGTGAGGACATGAATGCAGGTGATATGTTGGTTGAGATTGAGTCTTTGGGCTCAAATTATACCTGGAGGGTTTCAGGTTTTCTGTTCACATGTAGAACCGGAGATCAGTATTAGGCAAATGACTCATTGACGGCGGTAGAATGTAATTCCTACTGCTAAATGGGATCAGTTCTTGGTTTCTTGTGATCGATTTGTGATGATTTCAACTGTTATTGTTTTTGAAAAGGAACTGCTACTCATTTTCTTGGCATGAGGCCAATGTCATGATGTAGAATGCAGTACTTTGTGTAAGAGAAAGTTTGAAATGCATGCACTTGACGGGATATGTTGAGTTGGTTTGAACTTGTATGAAATCAGGAAATCAAACAAGGTGAGTACTGACAGTTTTTGCAATTTTTGAATAGTGATAGGTTAAATGAGAACAGAAATTGAAAATGAGAGGTTTGAATCATGTATGAGAGTAAATGTAAATTAAATTAATGGATAATTAGATCCCGTTTGGTAACGTTTACAGTTTTTTGTTTTTTGTTTACGAAAAACAAAAAACATGTTTTTGTTTATGTTTATATAAAAATAAAAACAAAAACATGTTTGGTAACATAAATGTTTGAAAAATGGTAGTAAGAGGCTACGGATAAATTCAATCAAAATTTATTTACAAAACAAGTGAAAACACATTTTTCATGTTTCTTAAAATTTTGTAAATTTTGAAAATTGTTTACAATTTTTTGAAAACAAAAATAATTACCAAACATATTTTCGTTTATAGTTTACGAAAAATTTAAAAATAAAAACAAAAAACAGAAAACAGAAAACATAAACGTTACTAAACGACATCTTAACGTTTCTTTTTTGTATTGTGAGAATCCTTTTATCAAAGACTGTGATGGTAATCGGGGCCCAGATTCTTTGAACTTGTCACTCTACAGATCTAGGTGTCGAGGGCAAGGGATCGATCAGAAGTCAGTGGGGAATCACTGGAATGGCCTTTTACATTGTGCCATGGTCATTAAAGCGGCAATGTGTACGTGATTTTCAATTCCGGATTAGATTTAGAGCATTCCTATTCTAAAATCATCTCAACTCAAATAAATCATTGACAATTCAATCTAATACTCGGAAATTGAGTGACATTAGTTTCATAGCTCTTTCAAGAGAATGTTATGTACCTGGTTTCCTTTACCGTGACAGGAATTCATTTCGTGCTGTTTTGTTTTGTTCATACCTAATCTTTTTTTTTTCCCTTTAGTAGATGCATAATTACGGTTCTTCGTATATTAATAAAGCTTTATAGTCCCCAGGTAGTTCAAAAGACGGCTGCCACTTTTGCACCTAGGGCTTCCACTGCTACCAAAAACCCGGCCGTGCCTGGAATTGCATTATACCCTTTTTTTGAGATCCAAGGCTATGCCTCAATGTTACTCGGCGGAGTTCTCTTTCAATCTCATATTCCCATCGAATGAACTGTCACATTTGGAGACTAATGGGGATGTGGTCCATCTGGATGTTCAGTGAGTTATGCTCTGTTAGTACGAGTCATTGATTTGCTTGTAAATAAGACATTTGTGGCAAATATTAGTTTTCCAATTTAGTATAATTTGTTCAATATTAATTTTTGTCATCGGTGTCCATTTTGTTATATATAGAGAATTGGAATTAAAAGTGCTGCTGGAAACAAGAATTTACCATTTCCTATTTCTGTGGTTTGCAAAGTTTCCATTTTATTTACCAGCGCTTGTGCAGTGATTTTTAGCTAGTGGAGAATGCTGATTGAGAATTCTTATTCTTCGAGATTGCTCAAAGAACAAGGGAGACGCCCTCAACTCCCTTTTTCTCCTCATCCCATTGCTAAACGTTATAATCCCATTCTTTTGGAAGCCATTTTGCAGTTGTTTGGTCAGCTGATACCGGATGTGTTTTGGCAAAGTTTTAGCCGGTAGTTTTTAACTTTCTGTTACTAATTTTAGTTATAAAATACAAATTTTTTCAAACATTCACAACTGATGTTACAATTTATAATTATTTTTTTAAAATTTTATTTCAGTTACAAGTTACAATTTTTATCAAATACACCCACAACTTGTGCTACAAGCTACGATATATAAACTACTAGTTTCAGTAATACCAAATACCACCATTGTAGCCTTTTTGGGAGGTACGCATAGAAAGTTAACAGCTGCAAGAATAAATATTAATTACTAATTAGCATTGCAAATCATTCGGAACAAGAATTGATCGAATAAATATTAATTACTAATTAGCATTGCAAATCACTCCGAACAAGAATTGATCGATAAATACCATGTTTAAAAAACTGAACAGTTATAAAACACACCACATAAATCACTCCAAACAAATAATGGATTAACTAAAAGGAACAACAAAGGCTCCACTCTCCAGTCTCCACATTTCATATGGAATTCAATTGAAAGTAGTTCATTAATTAATTAGGATCACAATGATCAATTAATATGCTATTACCATCACACAAACCATAAACTATAATTACTTACACTTCTACCCTTTGGATGTCTGAATTCAAAAAGTTATAATTGACCTTCAATGCCATTGATATAACCTCTATAGCATTTAGTTCCACATACACCATATTGATACATAACATAAACTGGGCAGTGAGATACTTACCATTATTTATTGGAGCAGTGTATATCTAGAGAGTCAAAGATATTACACAAGATTTCTTTGTATATAATAAACATAAAAATACAATAAAGTTGAACCTTAATTCAAGTGATTAAGTGCAAGATGTAAATATTATTATTCATTGATAATAATATATTATTTAGTGAAAAGTATTATTATTAAGTGAATAATAATAATTTGGGTAAACTACACTGACTTCCCTTGAGATTTTGGTCAAATACAGTCAACCACACTTTTTTGGACAAATTACAGGACACTATTTAGCAGTTAACGTCGTTAACGGAATTGTTGAAAAGACAATTTTATCCACAAGCATTAATTCTTGTTAGGGTTAGAAAAAAAAAGTGAGGAAGAAGAAGCAGTGCTGTGTCAGTCGTGCCAGTCGCCGCCGTGTCGCCGCCGTGCCAGTCGCTTTCGTCCACCGCCGTGCCAATCGCCGCTGTCCAGGATCGTCACCACCGCCGTCCAGGACTGTCGCCCCCAAATCTCATCTCTCTCTCTTTCTCTCGTTCCACCGCCGTGCCAGTCGCCGCCGTCTAGGACCGTCGCCACCGCCAGCAACTCATTCTCCGCCATCCAGGACGTCCACCCCCGTAATTTCTCTCTCACCCTCTCCCATTTCTCTCCTCTACACCACCACAGCCCCCTCCAACCACACCGCGTGATACCGCCGTCCATCACCACCAGTCGATGCCAGCCACCATGCCACCGCCGTTGCTGACGCCGCTGACACCGTCGATCACCGGAGCCGTCGTCATTAATCACAGTTTCCTCTCTCTCTCTCTCTCTGTAATCTCTCTCACTCTCCCGTTTTCTCCTTCTCTCTCCTCCTCCACACCACGGGAAGACAGGTGTGGACGGCGGTGGCTGTGGCGGTGACTGGCAACGAAGGTGGCGAAGGCGTGGGTGCGGCGTTGGCGAGAGGTACGGCGGTGGGAGGTGCGACGCTCGTTCTTCCTCTTTCTTCCTTTCTTCTTTTTTTGAGCTATTACACTCATAATCAATTGTAAAATATAAATTATCTCTTGATCGACAACGTTCACTATCCTTTTAACGACCTAACGCTGCTAGTGAACGGCTTCGATCGTCGGTAAATTACTCTACAAATTCAAATCGAAGAATTATTATTTTATAAACTTTATAAAAAAAAACAGATTTGATTTGAGGGGCAAAATAGGAACAAATTTAATGACACAAACGGAACCCTAACGGGTTAACTGCTAAGGGGTGTTAGTGTAATAATGTTTCAGCCTGTAAGGGAGGTCAGTGTAATTTGTCCAAAAAAGTGAGGTTAACTGTATTTGACCAAAAATTCAGGGGAGGTCAGTGTATTTTACCCTAATAATTTTTATCCATTCTTTTGGTTGTTAGATCGTTGGCTAATCGATCTTGGCCGTCGAATTTCCAAAAATAGCTGTTTATGGTTGTTGCGTATCGGGCCAGGGTTCGGCTTCAGAACCAAGGCAAAGGCCTAGCCTAGAGATATGCGGACTTATGTAGGCTTGGATATTGATTAGGCTTGGATTAGGCCATTACAACGGCGGGCTCAGGCAACCTCAGGCCCAATTTATACCCCTAGTCAACGACAACAAAACAGGTCTAGAATACTCCTCACAAATTTTTTTTTCTTTCTTTGGAATGGTCTTTCTATTCCTCCAATTAATATGCAAGAGAGAATTAAGTACTTAGGTCTATTTGGGCGGTCTAAAAAATTTATTTATTTTATTCAATTTTTTTGTTTAAAATTATTTTTAGTAGATGTTTTTCAAATTTAATCCATTTTTCTTACTTTTTAGACTTCTTTAATTAAGAAATATCCAAGTAGTTTGACCAAAATATAAATGAAGTTAAAAAACTTAATTCATTTTTTCCAAATTTAATTCCTTATTTTAACTCTATAGATTTTTTTGTTAAGAAATACCAACAAAGTTAAAAAATTTTATTGATTTTTTTTATTGTTTATGTTCTCTAATTAAGGAAAATCATAAAAGAAAAAACTTGATTAAAACGTGGAAAAATAAAAAAAAAGTTCACTTAAACAAAATAGGCAATTAGAGGTCGGAATAGAACGTAGTGGAAGAACTTAATAAAGTCCATGCCCAAATTTCAATCTTATGTTTTCTTTTAACTTAAAAGCATCATCGAGAACAAATGATGGAATTATTTTAAAATGCACAATTTCACATGTTATTTGAGACATTTCACTTGGAGAGATTGGCTAAATTAGTGGGATAAATTTTGATTTAGTCTCAACCTCGTGAGAAGTGATTGCACCAATTGCAAAAGATATCTCAAGATAAATAGGTACCATATCATATGTGTAACGGAAACGACCAAACATGACACAGCAAGTTGCTACAATAACTTGCTCACAACGAGATTTGAAAGCTTTTCAATCAAGATTGATCGAGGCTCTAGATAAGAAAAAGCTACATTGATCATGATGCAAGCAATAAGGTAACGATGTCCTCAACTAATTCGAAAGACAAAACTCATCCCCACACTTGCTTTCTTCAAACTATCTATCCTTAGAAGTAGGCGAACAAAACTTTTCAAAAAAATAAAAATAAAAATAAAGTATTTAAAGTAATCAAACATGATTGTGCTTGTTTGTTTGGAGAGCATATCAATCAAAAGATAGAAATATAAGTTAGGTTAAAATTGACAAGCCAATCACAAATGTGCATTTTAGGTACAATGAATCACATGCATACTCACAAGAGTGTTGAATTCCAAACCGACACTTGATGTGAAACTCGCTTCATTTGTGCGTATGATATAATTCATATAGTGTAAAAATATATTCTCTCTAAACTTTTTTATTCACTAGAAAGTAAAACTCAAGGTTTGAAAGAAAATATAAACTCACTCAAAAATGGTTTCAAGTAACTACTTAAACAAAAATGGAAATAAATTGCAACATTATGTTGGTGAGTGATTATTCGGTACTCTAGGGGCAAGATCATGTGGTGTCCTAGGAGCAAGGCTATGTTGTGCCCAATGTCCTTGGTGCCCATACGATCATACGGGGTCCACTCCTATATACAGGAATCTACATAATCATGTAGTCTTTAGAGATATTAGAGCATCACGTGGAATTGTCTATCCGCATCCAATAATTTTTCCTTCTTGGTAAACAAATAATTTGGTTTTGCCTAGGCCCAATTTTTATTGCTGGGCTTGAAGCTCCTCTAGTCTTTTAAATCTGAGGCTCCTCAAATTCTATCGGGCCCTGGCCCAGTATTCCCATTAGCCGACTTCTTCTTCTTCCATCTCGGAAAGAATTCATTAGGGTTTTTGTTAAGTTCTCGAAAGCAATCATCATCATCATCAGGAGAGACTCGTCTTCACTTGCCTCCTTCAATGGATCCTTCTGCTTTAAACTCTTCCGAATTGCAGCACTTCATCAATGTAAGTCTTAACCTTACTGTATATGCACTTGTGTTATTTATGGATATTTAGTGTGCTTAGCTTACAAGGATAGTGATTCGATTCTTCTTTTTGTGGAATTTATTCTTATTTGAAACAATTGAACTTTATGTTATCCAATCCTCATGAAGGTCTAGATGTAAAAGTTACTTTTGATTCGAATTTCTGTTCGCCAGGGTTCTTTTTCCGATTTTGGTCATGAATTATATTGAAAAAGTGGCAAGAAATTGATTATGGACATATTTGTGTAATTCGCGATGTAACTTTAGGATGGGAGTTAAAGTGGTCGTTCTCGAGTTGACTCTGGTTAATCCCAAACTAATTCAGAATCGAATTCTGAGTCCTCAAAAGGAATTTGAGGTGAAAAGATGATTATAATTGTTATTATTATGGCTTAATAAATTTGTAACATTAAGGGCCTGTTTGATTCATATATTAGAGAATGAGATTGGATTACAAATCCCGGGAGACCAGCATTTCCTGTGGTTTACATATGCCATATTGAATACTGGGGACCGGTAATCCGGCTATCAAACAGGGCCTAAGGGAATATGAAAAAAATTAGCTGACATTGCTGTAAACTAGGAAGGGACCTATTTGTATGTGCTCTTCATTCAATCTAGTCAGCATGCATAATTACAATTGGATGGCGGCTGAAGATGAACATGGACACCATTGTTTTAGTGGCTTCACTTTGCAATCGAGAGCCTGACAGTAATGGTTGTTTACGGCTGGGGGCAGTTTTTGGTGAATTCTTTTTCATTTGTTCATCTGAAAGTGCATCTTTTTATGCTCATTTCTTCATTGTTACTGGATGAAAAACTTGAGGCATTGGCTATTCTCTCCCTAGGCCTACCAAAATCTAGAATTATCTTTTGACTTAATGACACATTGGCTATTTTGGACTGTTAGAAGACAAATAGAAGGATATGGGGGAGGAACTTTGGGCAAGTGGCATAAAGCCTATTATTGGAAGGGAAATATATTGTATGGCTACAAGTAATAAGACCTTGTATTCTCTTTGTTACACTGTATTTGCAGTGAATTAATGAACACTTATGGTTGAGTTGATTGATCTTAGTTGAAATTAAGATTTGGAGATAGATGAGTTTCATGGTTAGAAAGGTAAATTAGGGATGAGTGATTTTTTTGAGGATGTAGAGGTCAAATCTAGAGCTGATTATGATAGGGAATAGAGACTCAGACGATTTAGTTGTTCATGAAAGCCAATTTTTAGCTAAAGATGGTGAGGCATGTTTAACTCTGCCTTTGTTTGGTGCTTTTTTTTTTTTTTTTGTGGGGGGGTGGGGGAACCCTGATTTTCTCAATAGAATTTGGGCTGAGGTAATGATACATGATGATGCTTAGTAATGTTACAAGATGATGCTTTGTGATGTTACAGCAGGAGTATTCTTGAGAGTAGGATGTTGGAACATGAGTGGCTGGATCCGGACCTGGAATAACCACAGCTAGATTGAGTAGGTTTAGATGTCATTGTTTGATTTTAGTGGATTTAGTACTCATTGTAGTTGATCTGGGCGCCTTCTTGTCTTTTTTTTCACCATACGTAGGCACTGCTTGTTATTCTTTGTTACAGTTGAAGGATCCATGAATTGAATTCCTAAGTTGTCAAATATGCAATTGTGGATTAAAAATGATGGATTGAAGATTTCATTCTGATGAACTTGGTCTACAGCTGTTACCCATAAGGGAGATCGCCTACAGCTGTTACCCAAGGGTGAGAAACTTACAGTTCTCATGGTGCAATGATGGTGCACTTGTGTGGGGATTTAATCATATGTACTTCATTGATGCCAACTAATGAACTACAGACCACAACACTTGGTTTTATGTAATTTATTTCACAGTTTGTTTTTGGCTTGCTGGGAAGCTAAGATTTTCTCACCATTATGTGGTTATAATTTCTAAATCGATGCAGCAAGAAAAGGAAAAAGCCATGGTTAATGAAATGGTGGCAAAGCTTACTAGTGTGTGCTGGGACAAATGCATCACTAGTACTCCTGGAAACAAGTTCAGCTCCAGTGAATCTTCTTGCCTTTCCAATTGTGCTCAGCGCTATATGGATTTGAGTCTTATTATAATGAAACGGTTTCAGTCGATGAATTCAACACGCTAAAGACCACAA
The DNA here is from genome assembly GCA_032270985.1 of Heliamphora pulchella. Classification (NCBI taxonomy): domain Eukaryota; kingdom Viridiplantae; phylum Streptophyta; class Magnoliopsida; order Ericales; family Sarraceniaceae; genus Heliamphora; species Heliamphora pulchella. Next base: position 17,341 of record JAULJZ010171671.1, read on the forward strand.
AACATTGGTATCTTGCCTCAGTTTTTGAGATGTACTATTCTATTTTAGTCCATGTCACCAGTGAAGTTTCAGTTTAAATGTTATACATTTGCGACATATTGAAGGCCTTTTCTTTTAGTAATTTATTTTTAGTACTCGAGAAAATAATTCTCTTTTGAATCTTTACACGAGGGAATACAATCTCACTTTTCTGTTCCTCTGAGTGATCTTGAATGTCATAATCTTTCTCTCAACAAACCGTATGGAACCTATTCATACCCCCTCAGAAACACCATTATTGTTTGCAATTCGTTGAAACTCATAGGTTTGATGGCAGAGAATGCCAAAAATGGTCTGGTTTCATGTTAATTGTTTGATCCGCAGCCCCCCTGTTCTTTATTCTTGTTTTAACTGGCTCAAGATCTTCATTGCTGTTCAGGACAATCTTTCCATCTAATCCCCAGTGGTTCCTAGTCTTCCTCAAAGATTGCCCTTTTTGGTGGGTTGTTGAAGCTCTCTCTCTCTCTCTCTGCTCAAGATCTTCATTGCTGTTCAGGGCAATCTTTCCATCTAATCCCCAATGGTTCCTTAGTCTTCCTCAAAGATTTGCCCTTTTTGGTGGGTTGTTGAAGATCTCTCTCTCTCTCTCTCTCTCTCTCTCTCGTCATGGTGTCGGATTCTTTGGGAGCTCTTGCTTGCTGTTTGGTATAGCTTATCGTAGGTTTGTTTTGCCCTATGTTTATGTTTTTGTTACCGAGCCAATGTGGGATTTGAACTATTACATTCTCTTCCAATTTAATTACGTAACATCTTTGTTATGCTTTATGACCTAATAACTTTTTTTATTCGGTCGATGTAGATAGCAGATCATTTGTTTTGGCAAAGTAGCCTTTATGCAAACACAAATTACATTACCCAAGTTTCTATCCCTCTCTACCATCATACCAAATTGTCACATCGTCTTCCACGGAGCTAGTATTGACTCTGATTGTTGATCTAATAACATGAATAAAGTGTTCCTACCAGCTCAATCAACTTAAAAGTTTAAATTCACATTATTTATTATATATCATTTACAAAATAATTAGTTGTTTATCAACCTTACAATAATAAAGTCTCGAAAATGGGGAGATCATTAATGATGAAAGATCCTAAACATGGAGAAAATGTTTCTTGTAACATATTTTTAGGGGAAAGAGTTACTTGCTTGTCAAGGCAAAGATTACTACGAATGGTAGTATGCACGGAAATATTACTAAATAAAGAGGTAATGTGAATCTTCCAGCTGACCAAAAAGGGGAAAAAAAAGAGTTAGATGATTAATGAGATTCCAATTTAAGGATGCACTGATGTCTGTTGCAAAATTAAGTAAAATAAATAAATAAATAAAATAACACTGCTCATGCATGGATGACAAAGGATATAGAAGGTATTTGGCAAAGCTACTGCTAGTAGCTTTTAGTTTTTTACTGTTAATTTTAATTATAAATTATAATATTTTTTAAAAAAAATCCACAACTTCTATTATAACTTATATATATATATATTTTATTTTATTTTAATTACAAGTTATAATTTTTACTAAATATTCATAATTTTTACTATAATTTATAATTTATAAGTTATTAGTTTTAACAATTCTAAACACTACCATAACATTGATGATTTTACAGGTTTCACCATATATAAAATGCAGAACTCAAGTGACCACATTGCAACAGTTTGGAGGAAGGAAAGAAGAAGTGTGCCGCATTTGTAACATTACTTAGAAAATTCAAGACTGAAAATTGTAGAGAGAAATTAATTTTATTAATTTTGAAGAGAAATTATAATTTTTAATGAAATTTTAAAATTAAAGAAACAAACTATTTGATTCAATTTAAACGATGACTCGAGAGCTTCCTGAATTGTACAGCTAAATTTCCACCAAGATTTGTGAAGATGATGAAAATTGAATGATATTGTTTTTTTAAGGATTTTGAAAGTTTAATCTGTAGAGCTTTTATTGTTTGTTTGGTATCCTTCAAGTGTTGCATGTAAATTTGTTCTCAACATCGATGCCACTCATATTTAAAGGATTATATGAGGAAGAATCATGAAGAGATTTTAATTTTTAATAATAATTTATATTGTATTTATTATAAAGGAATAATTATCTAAGAACATAATTATGTATTTTTATTTATTTTAAAGAAATAATTATGCATTTTAATTTAATAGGAAAAAGTGTTTAGTTTTTTCTTGTGTACGAAGTAGCTTATAAATTTAATTAGTGCAGAGTTGATCTTGTTAAAGATTACATAATTTTTACATGTGGCGGCTTGCAATTGGGCCAATTATGTAATTTTAATTTGGGACACATAATATTTGATTGTTCAAATGGAGTTTGTTTGGCAAGTTGACTTTAAATCAAATTTTTGATTTAATTTACCTTAAGTTAAAAGAAACAAATTTTAAGGGTGACTTAAAATCACTTTCTATAATTGATTTTAAGTGATTTTAATCTAAATAAACAATTATACTAAATTATATAATCACTCAACGTTATATTTTTTAATTTTTATATAATTTTTTATTTAATACCGATCTTGCTTAATAAATGTATACAAGTATCCGAGAGAAGAACGAGTGACAGAGTAATTTTTCAGGAGTAATTTTTGGTGTTCTCCAAATTTTACGTGACAAATTTACGTGGTATTTTAATTTAATATTATAGTCAAGATAAATTTTACGATAAGAATATAATAATTTATTTTTATTAAATGGTTAAAAAATAAAAAATAATTCATATTATATAAATTATAATTAAATATTTATTAAATATATTATATTATATAAATAGTGATTATTTATTTTTCATGAGCTAAGTAGTTTAAATCGGTCGAAAGGAAACAAACCCATCAGATCATGCACAGGTCAGCATCCATTGTGCATGACGGGGAGGTGACACATGGACCTGTACGAATTGTAATTGAAATTGCATGAACCCATCACATTTAAATAATATAAATTAAGTCACAATAATATATCTTAGGAGCACCTAATCAATAAATCCTCGTAAAGTTAAATGAATTCATATTCTCCGTAGTATCTTTTTGTGTAATAACATGATTGGTTAGGAGTGATAATTCAATTTAGTATCACTTTTAGATGTCTTAAAAAATTTGATTTTTAAGAAGTTTAATTTTTTCATAAAAAAAAAAAAATTAGATTATTTGGAATAACTTTTTGTAGTAATTTTTTTATTTTTTATTTTTTATTAAAATATTTAAAATGCTTTTACTTTTAACTTTTAAATTGTAGTGTTTGAGTTATTGACATTAATTATTTTTTGTTTTTGTAAGTAGGGTTGATTTTTTAAAGTAAGAGTATTATAATAATTTTGTTTGAAAAAAGTTAAGGTGTTTGGAATATATATTGCCTTTGTTTATTGAAGGGTGATTAAATCTCCAATCCCATTTAGACAACTTATTTGAGTCTGAGTACCATTTAGTAAACAAGTAATTCGCGAAATTCTCATTTTGTCAACCATACCGAAAGTACCCCCATTAATTCATTTTGTTATTCCCGCGTGATTGTCTACAAACTGACAACTCTTTCCTAAAATAGAGCAAAAGCTAAAATTTTGGAGGTATTTTCATTTCACATTTGCTCTATATCAAACTTTTCACCATCAAACACAAATTCAATTTTCATATATGAAGCACTATATAATAGGATAATCTCTCTGGAGAATCAAATACAATTTTCATATTTTCAAGAGTAATAAAACCTCCACGAAATCCTCGCAGCATCAAATCGTCGGTGTAGGAAATGAAGATCAAAAGTGAGAAATCCTCTATGAACATTCCTTTTTTCACTTTCTGTACAGAATGTTAATTTGAAACTTTTCATTGATTTATCCATTCACATTTCATGTTTTTAAAATTGTTGTTATATTTTGGGAACCTAGCCGCAGCGTACAAACCGTCCATATCCATATTAGCATAGCAGACCATTATAATTTTGTATTGCTTTTCACCACATATCCATATTATCATTTCGCACTGCTGTTATTGACAAAACTTGTATTGCTATATAAACATGTTCTGCATGAAATATAATGCCGTAAATTTGAACAAGTATTTCATATGCAAAAGACTAATATTTATATTTTCAATAAAATAAAGACTCTTTTTCAATAAAAAAAGGTTATCGTTTTCAACAACTATGAGACACAAATGGAATACAAATAAAAAATGGATATGTGGTTACACGTTCAGCAACTATGACGACGTCCACACACAAATAGAATACATCAATATTGACGAACCGTATCTAAACAAGTTTACTGTTCATTTATGAGAAATGACATACCTTGAAGAAATTACTAACAAACAGTTCAGAGGTGAAATAGTTTTTGGGTGAAATGCAGTACACTGAGTAACTGTTTGGAGGTGAAATGATTTTTGGGTGACTCACCAATGCAATAGCTTTCGAAAATGAAAGTAATGGAAATGCTTTCACCAATGCATTCATCATTGGCGAGTGATTTCATAGCATTGTTTTTTAGAATATTTTGAAGACGTATTACCAAAATTGTTATTTTTATAAAATGCTAATTAGATATCATTGCATCTTAATTAAAAGGATTGAAAAGCTTTCATAAATAAATTTGACCATGGAATGTAACAGCTATATTATTCTGTCAGCATTAATTTATTCACAAAATTCATGAATAGTAATTTGAGGGTAAAAAAATTACAAAACATATAAAAAGGATCTCCTGGGATATGAGTTTATTACCTAAGATTTATCCTAAAATAAGTTATCAAAATATGATCTTAAGCTAATTAACCCTTTATTGAATTAAGAGATGAAAAAAAAGTTAATTTTTTTTAAAACCAAACGGGACAGCTTAAAAGCTACTTTTTTTTTAAAAAAAAAATCAGCTAAAAAGCTATCGCAAACAGGCCATTAAATAAAAATGGTCGGATGCATAGCACAAAAATTAGGTGACAAAAAATTCTACACATGGTTATTTTGGATGATTGATTTTAAAATAAGCTAATTTTAATAACTTTCGTTCTTTACATTTCTTTTTAACTAAACAATTTGCATTATTATGCTGAACAAAAGGACGGAGAGAAGCTTCAATTAAAAAATATTAGAAAGGAAAAGTACATTGAAGATGAACCCTAATCATGAGATGTATTCTCTCTCGTTTTACACCTCAAAACGCAGTATTCTTTTAGACATAAACGTGTTTTCACATCTTAGCTAAATTTGAACTGAAATTTCGTTAAATTTTTTAATTGAACATGGCATCTAGTAATGAAATTATATTTGAAATGAAGATCATTAAAATAACATGAGAGGGACTAATTGAATAAGAAAGTAAGTAGGATTTATTAATTTATCCACTTAACTACTTTTTATTTTATTTTATTTTTATTTTCTATGTGGATCAATCTAATTTGTCCATGCATAAAAAATATCCAATGTGCGAGCCTTTCTATCATTTTTTTATACAGAGGTGCATATTTTTTTGAGAGAATAAATTTGTCTACTCTCCTCTTGGTTTAAATCATGAGTTTCGTTACTAAATATATGATGAGTTTCATAATTTAGATTAATAAAAATATAAATATTATTTATCCATTTTTAGGGTACTTGTTTGGCTAAGCCAGTAGTGGTAACTTTTAACTTTCTACTACTATAATTTTAACAATAAATATAATTCTTTTAAATATTTATAATTTCTATTACAATATGTAATTATTCTTGTTTTTTACAAATAACTACTTCAAGCTATAAGTTAAAATATTTTTTAAACACTTACAATTTTTACTACAAATTATTATTTATATATAAGTTATTAATTTTAATAATACTAAATACAATTTTTGTCAAATAAATGAACAAATTAAAATAGCACTACTTTCAAAAATCCTCTGAGCAATTAATAAAGTCAAACTATACTTTGAAAACTATGATAATTTTATACAAGTAGTTCCTCACCCTTAAAAAACTTAAGAAAGTGGGCGTTTAGAACAATTTTGATAATAAGTTATAAATTTTTTTAAATATTTATAATTTTTACTACAACTTAAAATAATTTTTTATATTTCAATTATAAACTAATAAATTTATCAAACATTCACAATTTTTACTCAAAATTATAATTTACAAATTATTAATTTTAATAATATCGAATAACTTATAAATTAAACTTTCTTAATGTCTTACTAACGGAAAATTATTCAATACAGACTTCTGCATTGCTCTAATGTAATTTGAATCAATATTTGTATGAATTTTATACGAAAAATAATAAAATTTATACAAATGTGTGATTCAAATAACATTGAGACAATGCAAAAGTTAATAATTTCTCTTTGCTAGCTTGTTGCCCTAATTATATTGAGTACATAACCCCATCACACAATTAAGTTTCCCATGCGCTGACAATTGACATCAAATGATGACAAGTGTGATAAAAAGGTTTTGTGCCGTACGAAACTTTGTCAAACTTTCACCCGCCAACGCAATTGGGGTCTTTTGCATAGCTGTTTCTCAATATCATATTTCATTTTTAGTGGATTGAAAGTCTTCCCATTAACAAGTGGCACAGATCTTGTCCCAACTCCAACCAAATCTTACCGTCACATAAGAATATTATCTTCAAAGCATTACCGACTATGTGTGTGTATATATATATATTTTAATTAATTTATGTGTATTTTGGTTTAATTTTTTTGAAAGATTAATTTTATCGTTCAGTACTAGTGAAGTGCTAGATGTGTTAAATCTAATTATTTGAGAGTTCGACTCATGACCCAACTCGTTTTAAAAGCATTAAAATAAATTTTTTTTGGGGTTAGATTTAGTCAATGAAGAGAAATTTCTATGACTT